>JANRGW010021008.1:32997-51296 GCA_024733675.1 Psilopsiagon aymara
AGGCACAGCTACAGGTTGGGCAGAGAAGAGATTCAGAGCAGCCCTGCAGAGAAGGACTTGGGGGTGTTGGTCGATGAAAAAATGAACACGAGCCGGCAGTGTGTGCTCACAGCCCAGAAAGGCAACCGTATCCTGGGCTTCATCCAAAGGAGCATGACCAGCAGGTCAAGGGAGGTGATCCTGCCCCTCTACCCTCACTTGGAGTACTCTGTGCAGTGCTGGTATTCTCAACCTAAGAAGGACATGGAACTGTTGGAACAAGTCCAGAGGAGGGCCATGAGGATGGTCAGGGGACTGGAGCGCCTCCTGTATGAAGACAGGATGAGAAAGTTGTGGCTGTTCATCCTGGAGAAGACTGCATGGAGACCTCATAGCAGCCTTCCTTGAAGGGGTGCTACAGGGATGCTGGGGAGGGACTCTTCATTCTAGACTGTAGTGAGGACAAGGGGTAATGGGTTCAAACTTAAACAGGGGAAGTTTACACTGGATATAAAGAAGAAATTCTTTACTGTAAGGGTGGTGAGGCACTGGAATGGGTTGCCCAGGGAAGCTGTGAATGCTCTGTCCCTGGCGGTACGCAAGGTCAGGTTGGACAGAGCCTTGGGTGGTGTGGTGGGCTGTGTCCCTGCCCATGGCAGGGAGGCTGGAACTAGATGATCTTAAGGTCCTTTCCAACCCTAACTAATTTATGATTCCATGGTTTCAAAGTAATAAGTAAGATAACAGAGATAGTGAACATTTTCTTCTATGTCTTTAGCAGTTACATGGCTGGCACAGTTCTACAAAAATAGCCATAATACAGCAAATTGGAAATATTTCCACAAAGCAAACAGTAAAAGAATCTGCCAGGAACTGATGAGCTCCCTCGTAACTGAGCCTTGACAATTCTGTTAAAAAAATGAACTAGAAAGGTGGAACATATCTGCTACTCTCGATCAGTTAAATCATTAAGTCATCTAAAATTGGATTATATACTAGAATGGTTCTTTAACTAGTAGCTTCTGCTATCTTGAATTGAATAAACAGTTTTCAAGTTGGAACTACCTGTGCAACACCTACATGAATACAAAGCTCCTATTTGATAAATGGTTTTGTAATTTGAGGGCTCCTGAGTTGATTATCAGTCCTGGTTTGATATCAAAGTCTCTATACAACCTAAACATGTATGGTTACTGAAACACAATGTTCCTAACCAGCTAGTCCAGAAAAGATATATATAGGAATGACAGCTAAACAATAGTTTCAGTTAATTTCATTTGGCCCTTAATTCATCCTGGTAAAACCAGAGAAAATGTTATCCTCACTGTAATTTGTTGAGAACATTAAGCTCTCTACAATAAAAAAAAAAATCACCTACGAAAACCAGAGGCTGGGACAGGAATGCTTTGCTATATTAATCTCTTTCTCAAAACTCTCATGTAACATGCACAATTAAACCTATGTAAAAATCAGGTAGGAGGGACTATTTTAGCTAGTTATTATGAACAGAAGCAGAACATTAGTATCCAGAAGGTTCCCTAGCACTCAGGAAATAAAAAAAAATAATCAGTTGCTTAAATGTCTAACAGGAGGTAATTATACACCCAATTAGCTCCCAGCTTTGCCCAGGAACAGGATGCTGCAAAAGTGCCAAAGAGGCTTTTTCAAAAATTTATCTAGGTATGCCAGAACATTTGATTGCTGGAATTTAGCCTATCTCTAGAAATATCTAGGGCAGGAGGGACAAAATAATGGCACTCACATTCTTTTCTGAATAACCAGCAATTGTTCGGAGGGCAGGTAAACTTACACACCTAGGTACAGGGAACAGCTGGTTGTTTGGTGCTGCACTACCAGCACCCTGACCAAACAGGAGAAAGAAACAGTACCCAAGGAGAATCTGCTTCTACTGATGATCATGTAAAGTTCCTCTTCTTAAGAGGTCAATTGCCTCCATTATACATAACCAGAGTTGCTTTATTCATCAGACTGGTTTAGAAACACATTTGAGAATGCACTATGCTCCTCAATAGAAGCCACATATTTAGCATGGTACATATGTGCAGCTGAAGGAATAGGTAAACTTTTCTCTATTACAATCCTGTTTCATACTCATGTCACTGCTTTCACTCTACAAGGTTATACCAAGAACGTCACAGAGGTTAAACTGAGTTACTTCTCAAAAAGTGACACACCCAGAGGTCAAGAGCTTCTAGTGCTTTCATTCAAAACCTCTATACTCCACAGAAAAGAAGGAAAAGAGCTCTTCTGGGTTCAAACTTATCTATCTATCCATCTATCTATCTATCCATCCCAAATGATATTTATCTAAAAGGTACTCTGGTGGCATTGCTTTTCTTATGTTTCTAAGCAGCACAACAAAACAAAAACTTATCACTATAATTCATGTAAAGTGTCATAATGGTTGCATCAACTGCTCCTATGTCTGCTTGCCTTTCTATATGCAAATCAAGTTTCATACTGTAGTGAAACGATACTTTTCACTTCTTGTTAACAAATTGGGATGACAAGCTTCTGAGACGCTACTAAGAGAAAGCATACCTATCTCACTAAATACTAATGACACCAAAGCAGATGTAGGTTCATAACCATAAGATGGGAAAATAGCAGTAACATTTAATTTCTTATATTAAGAATGTTATTTCTTGTATCTTCTAAAAACTACAAAATGTAACAGGTCAACAGGGGAGGAAATGCTGCCTTTGTGGAGGTTTGGGGGTGCGTTAAGATAAATTTTGGTCAATGTTTTTCCTTCTTTTTAAAAGCTGAACTACTTTCAGATCAATGTGAAAAATGTGTTTCTTTAAAGACTTCCACACCAACAAGTTCAAGCTGTAACAAATAAGGTAAAAGAAAGAAGACCTAAGTACACAGGTTAATCACAGCAAAGGAAGGCGATACCCCACTCTACCATCCCTATCAGTTAGCCAAAGTTACCTCTGACTATTTCCTTTGTACAGTACCCTATTTAACAAACTTCCTCAGTAAGACTAAGGCCAAGCACTATTTCTCAGTCTGGGGAGACAAATAATGTTGTCACCCATATTGCTTATGGAAGGCAAAACCAATTCTGCATACTATTTCTAAGCATATGAAAGCTACCTCTTGTCCCCAAGCATTCACTGTGATCATAAACTAGCCATGCCAAACGGTCAGATGTCCCGCAACATGCACTGATTTGAGGAGAATCACATACAATATAAGAATGCAGTTTGGTGAAGGTCTGGAGTGCTCTTTTTCCTGCCGCAGAACACAATGCTGCAATACCGCCGTTAACCCACCCTATGCTGCCTTTCCCAGACCACAAACCAATTTGCTCAGTGCCCGTGAAAACATTCAGACTGCCCTGAGCTGCTGCACCTCCTGCAGCCCTCCTGGGCGCTTCACAGGCCGGTTAACAGCCAGCGCCTTCTAGTGGACTGCTCTGATCTACCGGGTAGCAGAAAAGCAAGTCAGCTTTCATCCCTTTCTACGAAGGTCTGACTAAAAGAAGTACACACAGCATCAAGCAAGAAAACGTAGCCATACACACTAGAATGGGCACATGGCAGCGTATCTCATCAAGTGTAAAACAGCCTCATTTATTAGTAAGGGATTATTTTAAAGAATCAAAACCAACAGAACTCAAGCTAATTATTTATTCTGCTCATTCTTATGTCAAAAGAATCCAAAAAGAACAAAAAGCCACAATTCACCTTGCCTGAATTAGCTTGCTTACCTCTTTTTTAATTAAATAATAGTTTGATGAAATGTTAGTACCATTGAATTTGCCAAGGCAAAAGGTCAAATTTCACGAAAGCAATACTCCCATGCTTTAGTTGAGAAGCTTTGTTTCTTACCAAGTGGAGGCTGGAGCATGCCCCCCTTCTTTTCACAGGTTCCGATGGGCTGTATGTCTGAGGAATCCACAAGCCTCCAAAAATCATTTTTGTTGTCACTTCCATCCAGCCGCAACCTCAGCCTGGCACCACTGATTCCAATTACTGTAGCTATACAAACTGAGGTAACATTGCGAGGATCACGGGCTTCCAGTTTCATCCCAACTTTGAAATCGTTCGTAGGTGGAATTCTAGACTATAATAAAAGGTGAAAGTCTTTTTCTTATTGTTGTTAGTATGGCTAAATTTACCAGCCACTTCAACACGTAGCTTTCATGCACCCAAGCATATCATATAAATGGTAAATATAAGAAAGCCTTTTAACTTTGAGGGTCCAGCAGCAAGTCAGAAAAGGCAGCTGGATAACCTACCAACAGCAACTGGTTTAGATACTTGATGTTCCTACTGCATAAACATGACTGATTTCTAAGAAGATAAGCACACCAAGAAGGGTAAACAAGGAAATCCTGATGACGATATGAACATAAAGATCCAATGATTAACACTTGAAAGGAATGGAAAACAAGGACATGGGGTAACATAACATTCAACTAAAAAAAAACCCTAAATCACTCAACCAAAACAAAGCACCCCACAAACCAACCTACAAAAAAAAAAAAACCCACTCACAAAATTCACAACCTTTCAATTCAAAAGCAATAGTTATTCTCATTGTAGTAATATCTGGGAAACTTAAACTAAATTTAGACCCTATGCACTAAGCATTACGAAAGTTCAAGGCAGGAAAGAGTTTCTGAATCAAAAATATATGCCAATACAAAGGCAGACAACAGAAAAGGGAGTTAGTGTTAACTGCATGAACAGAAAGAAAACAGATAGTCCTTAAGTCACATGAAACTTTAAAGTTCTAAGACAGAAATTGCACCTGATGCTTATTTATAGAGAAATGACTATATCCATACACATACAATGCAATTTAATTATCACAGGGAAAAGAAACATGATGAATGCGACTTGGTCTTTGAGCAGAACTTTTTGTCACAAGCTAAACAAAAGATAAGGAGAGTATATTTTACTCATATGTCAATATATTTCTGGCCAGATTGGCTGGATCACAGTCTGATACTGTAATACTGCAGGCAGCAACATCACCTGTGTTCAAAACTTCATATTGACACTAACTGGGACTGAATGCTTCTCACTGCTCTCTTTAGATGTCTCCTCATTTCCAGCTTAAATTTACGAATGGCAATTGTTGCCAGTACTGTAACTTAACTAAAATTCTTTTTGAACCTCTGCAAATAACAACACAGTCTACAGTGTATTTACAGAAGGCCCTTTTTCATTACTCTTTCAACAAGTTAAATAAGCCAAACACTGAAGTTTCTCTTATGAGAGGATGACTATTCTTCTGTCATCCTGGAAGTCCTTTACTGCAACTCTTGCAGTACAAATCTGGTCTTGAACACAGACTCTGACAACTATAGACAGCCTTCCCCATGACATTTATACCCAGTAGCTAACCCATGCAAACACATGGGAAAACAATCTGAATCCTAATACAGGAGGCAGGTAGAGAAACCAAAACCATGGGCATTCACGCTCACAACATTCATATGTCCCCTCTCCTGCCTGCCTGACCAGTTCAGGGGGGGATCTCACAGTAAGCAGATAAACTGCACTTCTCTATCTGGGTACACAGGAAAAGGCTGAAGAAATCTGCTACTTCAGCAAGTGTTAGTGGTATTTTCTCTCCACCACACTTAATTTTTTTATTAATACAATTTATTAATAAATACATCTTGCTCTGCTTGCTATGGTGTGCAGGTGCACTATTTACAACAAATCCTAGATAAACAGCAGGAACCCTGGAGGAGTCCAAGCCCGAAAAACAGAGGCACTCAATATTCAGTGAACACTGAGTGCAGCATCTGCTAATGCTGCATTTAGACAACAGGCTGTCTGAGAGGGGAGCCTTAGCATATTAAATTTAAAGGGCAATTCAATTTCAGAATATTGCTTGTCCAGCTGCTATGTTCTACAACCACAAAAAGCAACTGAAATGGAGAAACTGAGGTGATTGTTTGTTTGTAGGAAAGGTGAATTGCTTAAATACCACTCAAGGCATTCTATTAAAAAGGTAACTCCTCCATGCCACTCTGTCCTTACAGCAAAATAACAAAACCCATTTAGTAACAGCCTCTTTCTAAGCTCTGTTTAAACCACATGGGACTGAGCTTTTTTTACTTAAAATTTCCAACTGCTTGGAAAAAAGTTTCAGGGCATGAGAAAGAGAAGTGCACTTTGAAATTTTAAGTAGTAATTAAAAACAACTTAGAGCAAAAGATAAAATACCTTCTAAATTAAGATAAACACTTTAATCAATTTCCATTAGCAGCCTGTGCCTGTATCTTAATACATGATGCAGGCTTTAATTTATTGCTCCCTGGGTCATTTTTAATTACTACAAAATTTAAACTTTGTAGAACTCCCACAGGTCACAAATTCTGGATATAATTCTCAAATTAAGCTTTTCTCTGCTACTTGTTTTCTGGTTAGCCACAGAAGTGTATTTCCTTGCATTACACAGGGTGATAATGACACGTACAATTCAAGTCTAACCCAATAAAGTCAAATTAGTCCTACACAAAGCTCAAGCACTGTAGTTTCTAAAATCTGTGAACATTCTGTAGTGAGAGCAGCCAGCTCTGCACTAATTAACATTGCATATCACTTTCTTCTTAAAAGGTCAATACTTTGAAAAACCGAAAGTCTGCACATGTAAATTGTTTCAAAATTTGTTATGCACACAAATTAAAGCTCTTCTTTCCAACCCACACACTCCTTAAGCAATACAGGTCACTGGGATTTATCTATCTCGGTCAATGCACATCACTTAAGCATCTTTATTTAAAGTGCTACTTTGCTGTTCAGTTTGGACCTCCTGACCATTAGTAGGGAAGAAGAAGATGTAAGAAAGAAAAGGCTTCTGAGCAGCTTTCTGCAGTAGCTAAATCTCGCAGCACTGCACACTCTGGTCATGGCAGTCCACCATCTGAGTATGGCAATAACATCAGAATGATCCAGTAATACACTATTGCCCTCTGCCTCTACTCAAGCCATGTTTGAAGTCTTCGCCTTGAGCTGGTATCCATTGTGAAAAACACATACTGCAGAATTAACCTCTGAAGCTCCACTCACAGCTGTGGACACTGCTACTCTTAGCTTTCTCTCACTGAAAGCAGCATGCGAGGGGTTCTTTGTCTTTACCTTCATCAGCAAAAAGCAAGATGAGATTCAAGATCTAGTACAAGGAAATGCTATCACCTGCACTCCTATCTCCCTGTTCTCCATACCTGCAACTACCCCAGATTCACCAAGCGATGGCTCCTCTTCACCTCAATTACATTTTCGTTGCATTTTGTCTGATCCCCACTAGAGGCCAGTATCATTGACAGTACCATCAGACTATCAACAAACCCCACAAGATTCCTTTCTGAACACGCCTAGTCCACTGAACTAGACATGCTCCACTTGTCACATCTATTACAGTTCTATCAACCTAAACTACCCAATCCCTTCGGCATCTATCTTCCTAACTCTGTGAAAGCATACAGACCAAAACTCATCCTATTTAACTTCATGCAGCTAAGATACTCCTCAACTTGGGAAATACGAACTCCAGCTTCCTCTACTGAGAGAAGGACACCTGCAGAGGTCGACTCAGTCTCCAGAGGGCTGGAGTCATTAGTTCACACAAGATGTTAAACTCTATCTACATATACATACTAAACCATCTGGCAGTGGGGAATCAAACTTGTAGGGCACAATGCAAAACATAAAACAATACATTTAATACCTTTCACTATTAATCCAATGTTTCCTTTGTATTCCCATATATTCCCCCCTTTTTTTAAAAAAAAAAAAAAACAAAACCTTCAATATCTGTTACTCCTTAGCAAAAGCACTCTGCTCAAAACCTACTTGAGAGATACAGAAAAGAAGTGGTGAACAAACTCTACTACACACACAGACACATATCTTGTAGCTAGTCATTTTTGAAAGGACTCTAAAAAACAGGGCAGGAAAAAGGCTCCTCTGACCATCAGCCATATTTTAATTCTCACTAAAACCATGGTACCTCTATGATTACTGAAAAAAAAAAAAAAAAAATATTTTTGAACTCTGATAAGACTGTTTTCATTAACTAGTCAACTTTGAAAGGAAAACAGAGTCCAAAGCTACAATTTTAATAAAACCCTGAAAATTTGGCTTGAGGCAGAAAGCAAGAATGAAAAGCTTCAGTAGCTCGGAACTGCCAAAACTGTAAGCTACTGATAACTAGAGATCAAAAGGAATCAAATGTGAAGTTTGCAAGCAGTCTAAACATAGAAGTTGCTCTAGAATCATCACCCTGTAACATGCATGAATACATACACACTTAAAAAATAGTATCTGGCATACCTGTCTGAAACAATGCAGAGGGGCAGCCACTGTTTCAGTCTCTTTCAGATAATCATCCCAATTAAACTGCTCTGGAAGACACAAGATAAAAAAACACCATACAGACACTTTTTAAAGGCAACTTACATTAAAAAAGAGTGGTGAGGGAAGAAAGAGTCAGAAAAACTCAACTATATTGTTTTTTTCAAGAACAGGATTACTCTCAAATGGAAACTCCAGCTTTGAAAAAACAAACCCTTGAAGAAGCTTTAAGAGTACTGTTAACTCACAGGGGTGATCACACAATAGGCAAAATCAATATAAACCTTCCCTCACATACAAAGATACAAGTCAGGCTTTCTAGATTCAATTTTCTACATAAGGACCTCCAAAGCATCCTTGTAACAAATCATGTTAGCGTTTCTGTATCTTAGTTCCCCTATCAGAAGCACTTATATGATAAACTCATAGGAGTGCTGAGATGATGCATGCTGAAAACCACAAACACATAGGTTCTGTTGAACTATATGTTGAGAATACTACCCCCAGTCTACTACAAAGCAAAAGGATTAGCACAGCCTCCCAACTGCATCTTGTTTCTTTTCATCTGAAGCCTGATAAAGGTTTTTCTTTGCAGGGTAAACATTATTATGGCAATGTTCAGCAACAGCATCATGGTATGCTTTCCACTGTTGACATCGGCACTGTTTACATGCATCGGTGAGTGTATTCTGCAGTTGATTTAATCAGTGTTATTAGTTTTGCACAAATGCAACAGTATGAAGCACTAACATTAAAGACATAAGCAAGCATTACCTAAATTAATATAAAGCACAAGAGAAAACCTATAACGGCAAAAGCTAATGCTTTTGTTCCTTAATTATCTAAGTGAGCAATTTTGCTTATTTTTCTTCTTTGGGCAGCTGGCATCTTTCTGATATTCCTGAAATCACCCATGAACCCCAAAATGATGCAGTGATGCCACCCAGTGGCTCAGCAAAGGCCACTCACACAGCCTATAGCAAAAATCCTTAGTGATAACGGACAAACTAGGTTTACCCTAATCTTGCCCAAAACACCACCGGTCACAGCTAAACATACCTCTGCAACATTAAGGAGAGAGGAGAAGCAGAGAAATAATCTGCGTATGGCAGCATTTTCCAGCACTCTCACACTGCTTCTCTGAAGGATGCACAGTGGCTCAAAGAGTCTGTTTGCATTAGCACATCATTTAGTTGAAAGTATACAGTGCCTCAAGTAGAATTCTGAGAACTACCCCCTTGGCCTGCCAAGATCCTTTCTGGCTCAAAAGTGTACACGTGATTTGTCCTTGGCACTGCAGAGGCCATGTGGTTGTTTGCTATGTATCAAGTCAGTAAAATCTCAAAAGCTGTTAATTTGGTGGCCTGGACTGTATGCAGGCCAGTAACAAAGATGTTTCCATGCAACATCTTAAAAGTCTGCCTATTTTGGAATGAAAATTTTCTTCACAAATTTATGCCATTACAACATTTCTGTATTACTGACAAAAGGCAGGGTACATTAACTTAAGCATGTGTTAGGTATTTGTATTTCAGGAAGGCATGCTCAGAAAATGGCACTTCAGAGCTTTCTCCAGAAAGTAGCCTCCAAGTCCATTGTTCTTTTCACCGACAGGCCAAGGACACTGCAAAAATTAACTATGATGAACTGCTATAGAAGCTTCATCTTATATTTTTTCTTTGAGCTTAATAATAAAGTTGCTGCTTACATTTCACATCTGATTTAAAAGTAAATAAAGTTATTTTAATCAAAGTTTACCTTAGTAAACTTTAAAGTACCAAATTCAGTAAAATTAAATGTACCAAAAAGAAAATGTTAGCTATGTCCCAGCTATCTATCTCTGATGTAAAATGGTGCAAAACATGATGTAAAAGCTGTAATTATGAATCAGATCCTTGCCCAGTTAATGACCATATAAATGTAGATATTTTCGACACAGCACCTTTCACCAGGATAAACCTCCAAAATAATTATCTCTATATACCATCACTTCCCAAATGATCTCTATGTTTTTAACAGATCTGTAAATTTGATGGGATGACCCAAAATTAAGAGCACAAACCAAACAGATTGGGTTTTTTTTTCTAAGGGAATATTCACTAGAAAGACACATAAGATAACATAAACACCCAGCTGCAGATAAAGCCAAGAGGGAAACAGCACTGCCTAGCTCTTTGCTTTAACTATCAAAACCTCTTTCATCAAGTACAAATGACCTGAAATTTAAATTAGAACCTCTCCACCTGTGAAGATACACTGTATTAAATTAAAACCAAGCTCTCAGAGATGGTGCTAATTATCATTTAATTACTGCACTCATAGAAACAGAAGATGAATGTATGCTTGCAAAATGTAAGATGCATGTCTAGGAAGATAATCACACTGAAAACAAAATCTCTGCACAGAAAGCTTCTCTGTATTCTCAGTGTTCACAGGTAAAGAAGTAGTTGTTTTATATATATTTCTAATTCCAAAGCCCCTGAAAACATGCAACTTCTGAGAAACAGAAAACCTTAAAAAAATTAGCTCTCACTAAATGACTGAACATGCAGTTCTCCACCCACTCAAATCCGCAGGCTGAATTAAAAAGCTTAAGAAAAACCCATTATGCAACAAGAACAACTTTATGACCCACCAGCAAAGTGAAAACTAGAGAGAAAGGAATTTTCATGCTGAAGAACATTCCAGCATATACTGGAAGTAGGAAATATGTTACACCAGAATGAAACTAGGACCTTTTGTAAACAAAACAAACAAACCAACCCCAGGTTTTATCAACACAGGACTGACACTCTAGAACAGTGATCCAAGACAATCAGCATGGTCTAACAGCCTAATCTGAAAATGGAGAAAATAAGTTTATGCCATAATTGCCAGCACTCCTGGCAACAACCCATGGGTCAACGATCCTTGATGCTCTCTGCAGTTCTTTATCAATACTCTATCACTTCCTGTCAAACCTGCCAATCACAAAGTAATTCAAGCTAAAAGGGATCCCAGGAGGTCTCTAGCTCAGTCTCCTGCTCTTCCACGGTTCTATCACCTTCAATGTGCTCTTTTTAACTTTCCATCAAGTAGGAATTTCTCATGCTCCAGCCACTGCTCCTTCTCATCCTCCCACTGTGCCTCTGAGGGAATCAGAGAATGGTTTGGGTTGTAAGAGACCTTAAAGTTCACCTGGTTCCAACCCCCTTGCCACAGGTTCCAACCTTCCACTAGACAAGGTGGCTTAAAGCACCATCCAACCTGCCCTTGAACACTTCCAGGGATTGGGCAGCCTCAATTTTTCTGGGCAAAGCCTGGCTCTGTCCCCCCTACACCCACCTATCAGGTAACTGAAGACAGCAAGACCATCTTCCATAAGCTTTCTCTTCTGGCTGAAAAAACCATTTTTCTGGTTTCAGTACCAGTTTTCTACTTACATCTTGCATTCCAATTCCTTCATTTTTTTTGCTGGACTGCCAGCCAGCTCGCTCCAGTATAGAACAGTCTTCCTTGTACTCTTCTTCTCTCAGCCTGCTGCCTACAGTTTTGCTGTTAGGACTCGATTTGTAGTTAACATCTTTCACCACAAGAGTACACTGCTGGCTCACACTCAGCTTGCTGCCTGCCTGGATTCCAGGGCTTTCCCTGCAGAAATGCTCTCTAGCCAGCAGCTTCCTGCCTGTACTGCTGCAGGGCTCGAGTCTACCCAGGTGCATGAGAAACCCTCCATCTGCCTTTGACTCTTACTGGGTTCCTCTCAGAGCGATTCTCTAGGATGGGGATGTCCATCTGAAGAGCAGCCCTGCCTTCCAGCCTACTAGATAGTTCCCCAGTTGGATGCTGCCAACAAACTAGCTGACAGCATGTTGTCCTATAGTCCCTGTCTCTCGGTAAGGCATGAATAGCATCAGCCATAGTACTGAGAAATGCCTCTGAGAAATGCCACTAGCTACCAGCAGATAGGTGGACCTTGTATAATCTGGCAATCAATTTTCCATCCACCTACCCAAACCACACCTTACCAGTTCGGCTGAAAAGACACCACAAACACCCTACAGAAAGCCTTGCTAAAGTCAAGACAAACAACATCCAGTGCTCTCTCCTTGTTCACAGGATCACTCACCACAGAAGGCAGTCAGTTACACATGGCTCACACTTGGCAAATCCGTACCAGCTGTTCCTAACCTCATTTTTGTCCTTAATTTTCTTGTAAATGACTTCCAGGAGGGTTTTTCTCCATAGTCTTCCTGAAGACTGAAGTCAGGCGGACCAGCCTGTAATTCCTCAGGTGATCCTTGTCCTTCTTGATGCTGAGCATACTGTTTATCCTCCTCCAGTTATCATGAAACTCCCCCAGTCACTATGACCTCTCCAAAATGACAGAGAAGTCTCACAGTGACACTGGTCAACTACCTCAGCACCTTTGGAGACATCCCATCTGCTCCCAAGAACAGGGGAATACCCGGTTTGCTAAAGTGCTCCCTGTCATCTTCTACTGTACATAATGCTTCAGTTTAGTTTAAGCCAAAGTTTCACAAAATTTAAATTGAAAATTTAACTACAAGTTAAATGTCACTTATACATAGATAAGATTTAAGGTCCTGGTTTATTTAGGTTACAATACAGTATCATCACAGCCTAAACACTGTTTAAGCAGACTGAGCACCTCATTGTCATCTCATCTCATCCTTAGGTTTCCCTTGGCACACATGTATCTGAGACTTTTGACACAAAGAGAGGAGATTTAGATGAGATATTACAAAAAATTATTCACTGTAAGGGTGGTGAGACATTGGCACAGGTTGCCCAGAGAAGCTGTGGCTGCCGCATCCCTGGATGTGTTTAAGGCCAGGTTGGATAGGGCTTTGAGTAACCTGGTCTAATGGAAGGCGTCCCTGCCCATTGCAGGGGGGTTGGCACTTCCAATCCAAGGGACCACTTAAGGTCCCTTCCAACCCAAACCATTCTATGTTCACTTCAGCCTTCATCCCAGCCTTCAGTCCCTCTTTGTCAAAAATGAGGCTTCCTTTTAATTTTCATTTGCATACTCTTTCAAACACACTAGTTTACGTGTCAGGGTATCTTATACCCTGCTTTATACCTTGTACCTCCTATACATTGTGATCATTCAGTTAAACCCTTTCTCCTCCTCCTGTCCTTCTCTACCTACTTCAGACTATTTTTTCACCTGTTTGTACATCTCTGTATTTCATTCTTTTTTCAGCTTTTCTTATCACATATCCCCCTGGTAACTCCAAGATTTCCTGGATGCTACCCTGGAGCATTGTAAGGCATCTTTCTTCGTTCAGCTTCAAGCGGCTCTTTCTTCTTCCTTGCCACCAACAAGTAACAGCACAGGATTAAAAAAAAATAATAATCAGAGATCTTACATGATCTTGAGCAAGGCATTCATCTCTTAAGTGTTTGACACAGCTGAGTCTAGACTTCACAAGTAAATTCAATGCTCAGACACCAGATTATCAGCATAGTCCTAATTGGAAGAACACAGATAACAGAATAAGGCTTGCCTGCTTAGCACTACTTCTCTACAAAGCTTTTTCAACACCTTGCAGAAGAAAGCAGCGACGTTTTCCAGTGACTCATGAAATACAATTATCTTATCGACATAAGAAAAGCACTTTGCTGGGGGGTGGGGGTGGTTTATGGGGTTCCGTCTGTTATGTCAGACAACATTATTTTAAAACACAGACATGCTACCCAAGTCCAGTTTGACTGGAGGTCCTCTTACACTGCAGAAGTGGGAAAACAAGATACAAATATGCTTCCTTTCCTGTCTCAAAGAAACAGGTAAGAATAACAAAGATGGCTACTAGGACTCCAAGAAATTGAAGAATTAAGTCTGGCAAATGTAACAGTAGAAAGCTGTACTACGGCTGGTGGTAATAAGGTATCATTTCTTACTGCCACATATTCAAGCAATGTACATGAAAATATGAAAGGTACATAATGATGCTGCTGCCCTCTCAATGCAGTCACAAAAGATAAACACAAAAGAAATGCTGCTCCATGGCATGGGTGAAGGATGGTAGAGGCTGTCTTAGTTTGATAAGAAGCTGGATCATTTCTGGCAAGTGTGTAGCTTGCTCAGTTTATTATAAAACCACAATTTATTTGAAAACAGAATTTGCTTAAAGTCAAATCAGAATCTCAGGCAATTTAATACGGTTAGCAATCCTAAAAACTCAAGGGTATTAAACTGAAAATCCTTTCTTTGGCATGAACAAACACATTAAGGAAAGAGAAGATAACTGCAGCAGCAAAGTCATGAAACTAGGAAATACTGAGAAGAAAAAATATCAATAATCATCTATGAAAATTATTGTTTACACAATATCTTTGATTATATATACAAAGAGTACTTTGCCTTGGCTAGTAAAACTGTCAGGCTCAAGTCAAGCAGTTTCAAACATAATTTTTGATACCAAACCATACTTTTATGACAGTCAGACAAAAGCAATGGTATGTTTTTAACTACCCACCAGTGATAGCTAAAGTGATTGCAAAAAAAGCCTCAGAATGTAGTAAAATCCAAACATACGCTTTTCCTTTTACAGTACTTCAACTAATAGCCTGACAGCTGCAATACCTACCACTTTTTAAAGACGGGTTGTTTGCCTGCTGATTCTTCCCATCTTTCTCTTTTTTAACATTCTTTGAATCTAAAAGACAAGATTCCATTACATAATAAATGCAATATTCACATCATAACGATGTCCAGCATAACACAGAATGTTTTCAAACAATACAGAGTATCTTGTTCCAAATACCAACTTCCTTTACTCATTTCAGTGCATAATCAAAAAGGTATTTGTACTGCAAATTTAATCACTGCAGTACTATTTTTGACTACTTTATATTACATTATCAGAATAAATCTAGTTGCAGAAAATGTAGTGCTAGCCTCACAAAGAGCAACCCTATCCTAATTTTTTAACAGCTTTACTCAAGCTACACACAATTTGAGATCCTCAGAATCATTGGTTATCTTTTTAAACCTTACCTAGACCACCATGAACTGAAAACCAAGAAAAAACAAACTCATCCTAAAAGTGTATTTCCAAGTTAAAGATTCCATTCTATATTTAAATTCTTGAATACTCACATGCAAGCAGTTATCTCAGTGCACACATCAGTTATCAAAAAAAATAAATCATTCATAAGAATCCACCTTCTCTATCACTCATTTCTGCACATGTACAGCAAAGAGTCTGCAATATTTCATTTGGGGGGGATTTAAGTATGTATGTGAGATCCAGGGGACTGGGAAGGTAGAAAGGAGAAGACTGAGGCAGTTCACTCATTCCTTTCAGTCTTTAAAATACTGGTTTGATGACCTGCCTTGAACACTCAGTCTCAAACACAATTCAAACATGACACTGAGTTGGCAACCAAATGCAAGTACATTTTCAGATCTAAAAAGTTTATCAAGCTCTGTGTAGCAGAGTAACTGTCTTGGTTTGCAAACACCTCAGCGCTAGGAATGGGGCCGCTCGTCTGGGAAAGCACATGCCTCAGGTCATGCATGCCTTGGATCATCCTAGTTAGCCCAAACTAATAGGTGAACAGATGACTCACTTGAGACTGTTGGTAGCAATTCTTGTATTCACTCGCACTTACATCTTTCACTATTGACTGGTATATGAAATAAAAACACTTCTAACTTAGGATAAGTAGCATCTGGTGACCAGAAACATATGAGATCCAGGCTGGTTTGCAGCAAAGTTTAAGCCCTAATAGCGTTTATCCTGCATGTTTTCTATAAGGATCTTCTTGATACAAGGACTACTGAAAAGGAAGGAATGATGTTCATAATTTCTATCACAAATCCTTCATTATTTGTTGAGGAATTGCCACATACAGCAAGAGCTGAATCACGACAATCTTCTGTCATCAATCCCCAAATCCTCCCCCATCGGTCAGTGAGGTGGGGATAAAGCCATCCACCTGGCTCTGTGCTGGGCAGGATGTGGTGCTCCTTTGGCCAGTGCACAGCACTGGCAGAGACCCCTCAGGGGCAGCCAGGCAGGGCCACACCAGCTGGGGCCACCCCTTGCCCTGGCAAACAGTAGGGAGGCACTGGGGGCAGCCCCAAGCACTGGGCACCCTCCCTGGGGACAAGGGACATGGGCCCATGGCCTGGCAAGGGAAAGCTGTAGGGAGCTGGGGACCAGCCCTGTTCTGGCATCGCTGGGACATGGGCTGACATGGGCCCTAGGCCCATGAGGAGAGGTCCCAGGTGAAGTGACTCAGGGCCAATGCATCTCCTACGAATATCTCAGACTCCACAGCCCTAGAAAATATATCTACAGCTACATACCTGCTCACCATACGTTGCAAAACTATAACCTGTTTCGCCTAAAGCAGACATGGGGATTACCATAGGTCTTTTGAAAAGGAAAGAAATGCCACATTTACTCCTTGACTTAGTCTTCTTTCTTAACTTACACATTCTTTCCTCTGAAAGAAGTTTGCTTTGAAACATTTTTTACTTAATAGGTTCCCAAAGAAAAATCCTTAAGGAGATCAACTTCAGATGGATCTGCTGAAATGCTTCCGGATGAGGCCCACAGAGTTCAAACCGCAGTACTTCATCAGGAAGGATGTTAAGCGACACAAGTGGACACCCTATGTCCCAGCAACAAATACCAGCGGAAATATGAACGGGGAAAGTGTTAAGAGATAGTTCAGAAACAACGACTAGACACAAGGTTAAGGTTTCCTTCCAACCCTAATGATTCTGTGATCCACCTCCTCCCTTCTACAGATCAAAATACATTTCATCCAGCCTCTTCAGGATTAAACTGAATCCAGCTAGTTTTCTACTGGGTGGTGGCAGTCTGTACCAGCAGAGCCCCTTGCCATGTTCTACGAGCGAAATTAGTTAGGTTTTCCCCAAAACTATCGCAGACATCAGGCTGACAGCTTACAGAATGGATAACTTCCAATTTGCTTATTTCTGAAAAGGAAATCCAACAGAGGCCCACATAAGAGACTTACTGAAGAAGAAAATTAATAACTGCTTCCTGTGAACACCCAAAGCTTGAAAGGATAGAGTCATGAAACAGTATCTATCCAACAGTGCCAGATTTCAAACAACATGACAGCCTTTCATGATGAGAGACATCAAAAACAGGTGAAGGAATGAAAAACTGCAGCCTGGACACCAGATGAGCTCTGGCTGACAACCACCACTCAAATTATTTATTTCATTTACCAGTTACGTTTAGTGCCTACCTCACAAATATCACAGCAAATAAAAATGCTGAGAAAGAACGCTTGGCAACGTGTTTTTCTTACCATCAGCCATTATAAAACTACAAGAATAAGAAGAGATAATGACATTAATTAATGAGAAGAAATTGATTCCTCACTAGCACTTTAAACATCTGTTTCATTTGAGGTGGAGATATCTGCATTCATGATAAACCCAAAGCATCATCACTATCACTTGTTTTTGATGGCCAGAAATCAGAAATTTACATTATAAAACACTGAGGTAAAACTCACCCAGCACATGCAGAAGCATCCAAAAATAAGTCTGAATAAAACTAAGATCAAAAAGATCACTGAAAACAAAGCTAAAACATGGAAGACTATGATACCAAATCACTGGGCTGACGAAGACGACTCCCTCAGTATATGACCCTCAGCTTGGTCAAACCTTGAAGTCAAACTTCAAAAATTAGGTTATGAAAGAGAGTGTCCTGGGTTCAGCAGCAGCATTTTTCCTCCTTCTTAGTAGCTGGTGCATTCCTGTGATTTTGACTTTCAGCCTGGGAACAGCACTGATAACACCAATGTTCTTAGTTGCTGCTCTGTAATGTTTACTCTGATCAAGGACTTTCCGAGCCACATCCTCTGCCAAGGAGGAGGGGAAGCCGGAAGGAAGCACAGACAGGACACCTGACCCAAACTGACCAAAGAGGTATTCCATACCACAGCACGTCATGCCCACTATATAAACTGGAG
>JANRGW010021009.1:3420-16003 GCA_024733675.1 Psilopsiagon aymara
AGAGCAATGGGTGGTGGGACTTTCAAACATTGGGATACACATTTACCAAAAGCCACCTGGTTGGTCAACACCAGAGGTTCTGCCAACAGGGCTAGCCCAGCCCTGTTGTAAAAGTCAGAACTTTTACATACTGTGGAAGGGGACAAAGATCCTGTGATGCACATAAAGAATTTCCTGTTGAAGACAGTCTGGATTATTCCTGCTTCAGGGAAAGGCAAACCCACTCGTGGGATTGCTTTTGCTCAGGGACCCGGATATACCTGGTGGGTAATGTGGGAAGATGGGGAAGTCCAATGTGTACCTCAAGAGGATTTGATTTTAGGGGAAAACAGCCAATGAACTCAGTTGTATGCTATTGCCTGCTATGTAATACTTTTATAGCCCACCAACTAGATGTCTTCAAGTCATCAGCGACTGGCCCTGTGACCATCATCCACAAAGAATGTTCAAAACACACTGACCAAAGAGATATTCCATACCACAGCATGTCATGCCCAGGATGGAAAAAACTGGGGGCAGGAACCCAGAAGAGTTGGGTTCACGGCTCGGTCGGCTGGTGGTGAGCAGTTATATCCTCTTCCCTTGTATTTCCCTGGTCATTATTGGGACATATAGATATTTGGGTCATTATTGGGACATATATATATAGGTCCCCTCAGGAACCTTGACAATAACAACATTTCCCTGTTGTTATTGGTGATAACAACAGTGGTTTGTGTTATCCCTTCATTACTGGACTGTTCTTATCTCAACTCGTGGGAGTTACATTCTTTCAAGTCTTCTCCCCATTCCGTCCCCCCTACTCCTCCTTGCAGTGGGGGGGAAGAAAGAGGGGGGAGTGAGTGAGCAAACTGTGCGTTTTACTGCTTAAACCACAACGGCTATAAATACCATTTTAGGTGGCTGATATAAATGTATATCATAGAATCATAGAACCATGTAATGGGATGATTTCTTGGTGGACAGTCTTGACCAAACCTCTGGAAAGAAACAGGAACTGGTCTGGTAACTTGTTAGAGAATAGATTCATCTCTTTTATCATACCCATGATACTAGCAGCCGGAGCGAAACACATCTATACTTAGAAATCTCTTCACTGGGAAAATTAAATGTAGGCTGATTGTTTTCTGTGATACCTGAAGTGTCTGTAAAAACTGAAATATCTACAAGATATTTTGGTTATTGGTTATTTCATTGTCAAAATGTCTTCAGATTTGAAGACCAGAATAAGAATGCAAATAAAAACAGAGCATTGAGACGGTCTGTGTAAGACTGTAACAGCAAAATATCAGCAAAAGTACAGTCTCCAGCAAATTATCAGAAATTCATGGGAAAATGAGCAGGAAAGAATTGGAAAATTTAAGTACTCTTGTGGCTAGGGCATGTAGAAGTCAGGTGATATTCTATACCCACAGAGAGAGTGGAGGGGCATTCCAGCTGTTAGGTTACTTCTTCTTGATAAGAAATTGATTCTGCTGTGTCTTCTAATGAGATGTCACTGAATCATTTATATTTGTAAACTGCATGGTCTACACAAAATTCTTTTGGAACTGTAAGACACCTTACTGAATGCATATTTCTTAATTTGTTTTAAATTTGATTATATTCCATATTCTTACAATGTGGTGCTGTGCTAATGTGCAACATGGATTTTTTAATTGTATTATATTTGTGTTTCATTTTATTAGATTTTTATTAGCTTTGTTATTCAAGACATCAGAGACTAGTTTTAGGTTTCTAAAGGATGATATTAGAAGGTAATGTAATATTAAACACTGTCAGGGTAGACCATAAATTAGTTAAGAAGCCAGATGGGAAACTACAACAAACTCTTAAGGATTTATCATTAGTATGCAGTTCTGCAAATTATCTCCTGTCAGTGACTGGAAAAGACCAAGAAAGTTTTCTCTTCTAAGTATTGTAGCAAAGGCCATTTCTGTATTCAAGCAACCAGAGTCTATTCTTGTTTTTCTTTAACTTTTGTGTTATCAGTAATGATTTTTGATTTTACAGCTGTCTTTACTATCAATGTAAGTGAATGAGACACTATATAACTCTTAACTGTTTGGTTATTAATTTGGAAAGAAAATACATATTTCTTTTTAGGTTTAAGTTAAATGAAAGGATTTCGAATATGAAGCTAGAATTACACAAGGATTTGACAATGTCGCAAAACCAAGAAGGTGGCAATCTTTCCAGCTCTGTCACCCATTTTTCATGCCAAATAAACTGATGAGATGCTTATTCTACTTGAGGGCAGGAGGCTAGTTCCATATATCAGAAGGCAACAACTCATGCTTGTTCACAACCTTCTGCAGATTTCTGATGAGAGCATCATCTGAGGGTCTTTTGAAGGGAGGAATTTATTGCTTTAACAACTCTATCTACCAACCTGCTGCTTTTTGGGTGGGAGAGTATTTACATCTCTGCCATTTCAACTTGTGCCTTCTAAGTGGGGCTAATTTTCAGCTATTACGTGTATGACTACTACTGGAAGGTAGCCTTTGCATTCTTGCTTCAGCTACAATATTACCTACTCTATCACAGGGAAAGGGGAATAATGATTACGGATGACTAAATGCTTTCTTCTAAATGCATGTAAGCATTTATAGGACTGATTTGCAGTGGAAAACAAGCAAAAGAGAAGAATTAGGGTTTTTTATTATTATTATCAGCATGAACTCATTCACTTTTTTTTTGCCTTTATTTTTGGCACATGACATGCCTGAACAACATCATTAACAGACTAAATTCACTGAGGTCAGCATGGAAGAGCTTTCTCTCCCAAACAATTTTGTTTTGGTTTGAGTTTTTAATTGATTGGTTGGGTTTGAGTTGGTTTTGTTTGGTTTTTTTTGTATTTCTTGTGGGGAGAGGTTGCTGTTGGTATTGCCTTAGGATATATTTTCCTATTTTTTTTAAATCAGAGATAAATTCTTAGGATCAGAGTTCATTTCCTAGGATCACCCATTTCTTTTATTTATGAAGGCACAGTATTGAAAAATTAACTAGTTTTGTAGTAGAGGTGGATATATCCTGTCTTGCTATAACATGTATTAATAGTTGTAACTGGTGTTTGTGGAGTTTCATTCTGAGCTTTAAATTCACATTGACATTTTGTATCAGCCTGGACAGAGAACTTTGTTTCATTCTTTTAGATTGAAATAGAATAAAAATAAAACTGTCCCTTTTCCTTGCAGTTTATTTTTAACACTCCTGTATCCATCCATTCAGCTTCCGACTCTCCTCTAAATTTGTGTTCAGTTAGAAAATTGCATAATAATAGCTGCAAAATTAATACTGCTAATTCATAAGAAGGAAGAAATTGAGCTGCGTTCACTATTCCTGGTTCTGACAGTAATACAACATCAGGTTTTGCTCACAAAAGTGAACAGAAGGTGGAATACGATCCAGACAGACTCAGATCTTCTCTAATGGCTGCATTGAATATCCTTTTAGTATATGTGGTTCATGCGTCAGTGTTTTCTTATTTTTTCAGCCTTTTTGGGCACTCCTTAGATGCACCTGTAATACACTTTTGATGCTTATATGAGGACGAGATTATTAACTTCATAGAGATGACTGATCCTCTACTATAATCAGTGGCCTTAAAAAGCTTTTAAACAACTACCTTGGATAAATGTCTTTATTTTGTAGATGTCTGAAGAGACGTAAGAAGCCTCTGTGCCTGCATCAGAGGCTGTGTCTTAACCTCATTTTCTGACTGCCAGAAAATGATTTCAAGAATGAAAGCTGTTCACTGCAACAAACAATTTCCCCCTAACAAAATGCAGGAAGAATGCAAACAACAAACAGGGTATCCACAGCAATTCAATTCACTAAAAGCAATTCCTTTTTAAACTTTCATATTTAACTACTTTTGTGTCCCTCTCCCTTCATTAGTCCTTAGTTAAAAAAATGGAAATGAGAGGTCAGACTCACATTTCTCTGTTTAAAGGCCGTCATTAGTACATCCTCTCCCTTCCTTACCAGCTCTTGAATGCAAACTCTTTGCAGTAAGACTGATTCAGGGTTACTTCTGAGAGATGTGGACTTTGTGATTGCAAGGAGATGATTATTATGGTAAATAAAAAGGTTGTTTATTTGTTTGGATTGTTCTGTTCTGATCAACAGAACAATATCAACAAAAAAAGTTCTGTTGATCTGGGACTTACTGAATGTTGTTTGAAATAATGCAGTCAAAGTAACAATCAACAGCCTAGTTTAATTAGCA
The DNA here is from genome assembly GCA_024733675.1 of Psilopsiagon aymara. Taxonomy (NCBI): domain Eukaryota; kingdom Metazoa; phylum Chordata; class Aves; order Psittaciformes; family Psittacidae; genus Psilopsiagon; species Psilopsiagon aymara. The sequence continues at coordinate 7,655 of JANRGW010021009.1, forward strand.
CTCCAATCCAATGGAATCAAGGATGGGAATTTTTAAACAAGTATCCATTTGCCAGAAAGTTTCTCTCTGCCAGTTCTCCAGCAAAAATAAGCAGCCATGCTCACAGATGACACCTTACAATGATGCTCAGGCGAAAGCTAGGCCTTAAATATGTATGCATATTCAATAAGAGCACAAAGTCACCGAAAAAGTAATGATCAACAATTTCAAAAAAAGAGATATTTTTTCTGAAAATAAATAAACAAAACAAAGAAACAAAAAAGTTTATAAACAAAAATTCAGTGTATGATAGAGATTTTCCAGCTGAGTGCAGGAAGGCAATAATAATAGCACAAAATCATGGAAACATGGGATGGTTTGATTTGGAAAGGATCTTAAAGACCATCTAGTTCCAACCCTTTGCCACAGGCAGGGACACCTTCCACTAGAGGTCCAGGCTCTATCCAACCTGGCCTTGAACACTGTCAGGGATAGGGCAAGGGATAATAGAGGAGAGACTTGAAAGAACACAATCCTAGAGTTATCCTCATAAAGCTTTGGATGTGAAATGTGTCTGGACACAGGAAACTCACTGATGCTTGTGTGTAGCCTACCTAGGTAAGTGTGGCAGTATGCTGGATTACTGGACATTAGGTGGGCATTCCAGAAGACTTCATATAAGCACAGTCAAGGCTGTCATGGACTCTCTCCCTGTGTACCAAGAGAAGAAAGGACTTGATAGAGTAAGAGATTCATCTTTGATGATGTCACCCACCCCCTCTCTTATAGCAATTGATATGCTTAGCATAAAAGCTCATGAACTATGATCATGGAACCAACATTACCTTAGAGGTCATGCCATAAACATAAATCCATGTATCTGTGCTCCACATTCCATAATTTTGTAGAGCAGCTGTCATCCTTGATGATATGTCTTGTTGAAATCGACACTATATGCAGGGCCACGGCTTTCATCATGTGTTTGTAGACAAATGAAACTAAGCATAATGGTTTTTAGCCATGAGTAGGTTTAAACTGACATATCTCCTGATTCTTGTGGCAAATAATTCACTGCTATCAATGGTGATTTTACAGACAATCTCCTGAGCTGCAATCTGTACTAAGTAAAGGCTTTTTAATCCTTCATAACCTTCCATGGAATAATGCCTCTTTTACAACAGTAGACTCTGGACCTGTCAGTCAATGCCTGAAATAATAATGCTTGATGAAGTATCTTCTCAACTCAGGAACAGGCACTTACCTGCATAAATCTGCCATGTAGAGATAAGAAACAGATATATACTCAAATGGGCTTTCCTTGTGAAAGGTCAGCTTTTGAAAGGATTTCCTTAGTCCCCTGGAGCCTCAGCAAACGATAACATTTCAGAACTTGTCTTTGGCTTTCTACTCTATTTAATTAAAGTATGCTGCTTACTTTGATGAAAATATGTTTCCCTCATGATTAAAAAGCTCTTTTGATTAAATCATTTTGCCTAGACAAGTGGCCTCTAATAATAATAAATTAGAATATTTTTGAAACAACTTCTCATGTGTTAATAAATTGTAATTCAATTCTACATGGTAATTGACTGGTACCTAGAATAGCTCAACCAACTGTTGAGTGTATTATTGTAACTGGTCAATCTGGAAATCTGTCAAGGTGGATTACAATATTGATTCTATTTTATAGATAAAGATAGTAGGGAAAATACCAGTCTGAATCAGTGCTAAGAAGCCATAGGTCTCACAGCTAATCTTGTAATCTGAAATACAAGAAAGCACAGTACAAAGAAAGCTGGACTAGTTTGATGGGAGTCATCTCAACTTTAGAAGCTCAGTGGTAGCATAAATTGAGCATTAATCATGAAAGAATAAACCTTGCTATATCTCAGGTCCCTGGGACAATTTTCTCATTTGTGTTGATCTGAGATGACGATGAGCAAAACAAGCTTCAATCTCTTCTCATTCAGCTGTGATCACAACATTCCTAGGTACAAAGAACATCTGTGGTTTGCTTAATGATACATGAGACACTTGTAGAAAAATTGGGCATAAACCGTGTCTTTCTCTGGTTTGCTTAGACTCTCTTCCTTTTTACTTATTAGAATATTTACAAAATTAAAATATAAGCATGTTCAATTTGCACTAGACTAGAGGCAGTGGTGATCTGGCATTTGGGCTGCTTGTGTCATGGGGATGGAAATGTTTCCTTTCTTTTCAAAATTAGGATCAAAAACTGGTTTCACAGTTAAGAGAAGTTGAATCCCCTTCCTTATTCTGTGGTATCAGAGAGGAGGCCATAATAGCCAGAAAAAATACCACTTGGGTGACTTGACCTCCTAACCTATTGCTTGTTTTTACACTAAATTTGGCATTCTAAAAGTTTATGCAAATGGTCATTGCTATTTCTGAAAGTAACCTCTGCTAAGGAGCTCATTTGTTATATGAACCCCAGACTCTCAGGCTCAGAGATCTCAGCTCATCTGGAAATTGATGCCGTTTCTAAGCTTGTTTGATTTTGGTGGTTTTGAAGCAAAGGCCACAATACGCAAGAGTGACTGGCTCTTATCCCTGCAAGGCTTAGGTGAAGTCACCAAGCTGTGACCTGTGCTAGATAAAAGTTAGGTCCTTCAGAGGTAACAGATAATGAAACTCTGGACCACAGCACCGGCTGAATTCTGCGCATCAGCCCCGGTTAAAGGTCAGATGGCAAACTTCAGATGACAGAAAAGAAAGAATCGCAATCCATCATTGTTCCTAGTCACTTCAAATGAGAAAGTAAAGAAGGTAAATATTTTGGTGCAAGTGATTATCTAAGCTGCTAACTGCTATAATTCAGTTTCTCATATTTACACATACCAACTACTTGCAGGATCTGCATGTAATACATATGCATTGTTGATATGTAATTGCAACAGAATATTATATCAAAATGCTCTCTGAGCAGGAACATATTCATAAAATTTCTTTTAAGCACTAATGGGACAGAAAAAGGAGATGGGATTCCAACAGAATCCTCAGGTCACAAATAAGAGTGACATGAATCAGAAAGACTCTTTTAGCTGAGAAAAGCATGCAGAAGGAGTTTTAAATTTTAGGCATTTCCCAGGAAAAAGGATTATTCAAAAATATTAGTATTTCTGAATTGGTCTTAAAAACTCAGTCTTAAACTTGATACTGAGCTACCTCAGTACAACCTATGCCAAAACTGGTGAAAACTGAGAAACTTCAGCGCTTTTGCAGCTCCACTTAGAGACTTCCGAGTAACTGAGGTGTTCTCTTGAGACTGAGGGGTGTCAAGTTTTCATCCTAGATCTGCTGCTAATCCACTTTCAGCATGCTGCACCTACCTCTTCTGGTTATTTAAATGACATTTTCGCAGTGTTTGACTCAGATTGTCAGAGCACAAGGGATCTGCATACACTTCCCAGGACACTGAAGGTCCTGAGTGAATCTGACAGCATCACTTACCCTGGAGCTGTCAGAGAGGGGCACTGTACTATGAGGAGGTGCAGACTTAGCATTTTCTGTAGGCTCGGTATGCTGCTACTGGCATATGATCCTTGTTTTACATGTACAGTATCTTTGTATTACTGGAAGCTTGCTCTCTGCACACTCTGCTGGAATTTTCCTTATTTCAACACAAGCCATCACAAACAGGGGGGCATAATATTTTTCATTACCTAAATCAAAAAAATATATCTCTCTTGCATTAAGAGGAATATACCAGTGGCTGAATAGAGTAAAACAGATCAAAAATCCTAAATTTTACTGCGCATGTTTAAAAAAAATGAGGTTTAGCATGCAATTAACAAAATATTGGTCTTATGAGACACTTCTACATGTTGTGTATGCCTTACAGATCTAATATAATCTTATATTATGAAGAAATTATCCTTCCAGGAAGCAACTAAAGTTACTGAGCGCTGCAGAGGTGGCGTGGGAGAAGAAAAATTAAGATTGGATATGAGGAAGAAATTCTTTACTGTAAGGGTGGTAAGACAATGGAAGGGGTTGCCAAGGGAAGTTGTGAATGCTCCATCTCTGGTGGTGTTCAAGGCCAGGTTGGACAGAGCCTTGGATGGCATGGTTTAGTGTGAGGTGTCCCTGCCCATGGCAGGGGGGTTGGAACTAAATGATCTTAAGGTCCTTTCCAACCCTCACTATTCTATGATTCTATATAAGCTTCTGTTAAAATGTATGCTGACAAAGTAGGACTATTTTCTTTCAGACTTCTCCTAAATAATGCATTAAATTTGCTTCTTTTCTTTCTCTATACAAAAGCACAGCTTGCCTATTAACCTGAGTAATTGTACTTGAATGGAAGTGCTCAGACTTCAGTACACGGACATCCCTTTTCTAGTCTTTTCCTTGTGATGTTTGTTACAGCAGAAAACTAAAGCACCATTTTTGCCCATGGGAGCAAAAAGAAATGTTGATTAGGAAAATGATTTATGATTAAGAAAATTCCAGTTTCTACTCAATGAAAAACATGCAGCTAGAAAAAAGGCATTACAGCCTTCAGAATGTTCTGATACATTGGTGATATCACTTATATAAACACTCAAGTTAGAGGAATCATTCTCTTGGATACTTGGAAACAGCTAAGACTCACCTAAGACACTAAAGATCTTCCCTTTCAGATGAGTATGTAATTTCCATAAAAATTGCACTAGGTCAGACATTTAACTTTCCTTCTTGAAATGTCTTGGTACACAGACAAAATGAACCCTCCATATTAGTAGCAACAAAGAGTATTCTTGTCTGTTAACAAAAAAGGTATTTAAAATAATGCAGGTATTCTTTTGTTTTTTTGTTCCTTTCACAGAGAAACTTAATCAAAAAGTTTTCACAGGAAAAGCTCTTTACGAAATTCACTGAATTCAATAATATTAGGCGATAGGAAATAATTATTGTTTCAATAGTTCCCAAGAAAGAGAGTAAGAATATTCTTCTGACTATATTAACAATTAAGAAGGAATGATATATCAGGAAATTGCTGTTACTTTCTTCCCATGCCTGTCTCCTTGAACAACAAGATTCCCTATTTTACTGACATTCAAAGTGATCTGTTAGCTCACCCAAAATAATAGAAAGCATTGACAACAAAAGAAAAATTAAGAATTACCTGGTATGTCTTGCTGGAATACAGTAGTTTTGAGTATCTAAGAAATGTATAAGTAGCAAGGGATGTAGAAGTGTTGGGAAATTAGCTTGTCAAAGGTTCTTGTTGGGCACTGGTCAATAGTGGAGTCTTCCCATTGTGGAGCTATTTATAATGTTCTGCATAGCTTATTTATCTGTGGAAGCGTTTGCAGATGCTGAACATTTTATAACTTGCAATATAAAGAGTTGGAATGCAAAGAAAAAAAAACATGCTTCTGCAGGAACAGCACCCAAGGGTTTGGAAGCAGTGCTGGCGTCAGACGCTGCAAATAAACCTACAGGGGCCAAATGCAGTCTATGGGTTTTTTCACTTAAATAATTCTGCTTTCCTACAAACCTGCTTTTTTGCTGCACCATTTCTTGATAATGAGGAAGTTTTTAGCCATATAAATACTGAAAAACTCCCACTACTTTCATTTATGAGATGCCACTATCACCTAGAACATGTAGAGGCACAATCGCATATATCTTAGTACAGTGAAAAAAAAGGCTCAAAAGACATAGAATAGTTTGCAGGCATTTTGTACACTGAAGCTCATTTGCAAAACCTATTTGGTTAACATATGCAGAAAAAGTAATTAAAAGTCTATGTACCATGACAGGAAATAAAAACAGGCTAGGAGCAGAACAGTTTTTGCAGCAAATCAAGAGATTGTTTGAAGATATTTTCCTTGCTCTCCGAAAGTATCTTATAGTCTTTTCTACAAGGAAAGAAGCCAATCCTACAGAAAACTATGATCTGGAAAGAAGTCAAAGCTCATGGTTAAGAAACTATGCTACATCCTTTGGAGCTGGAAGGATCTGTAAAAAGGTGAGTGTGTGTGAAGGTGTCCTGGGTTCAGCAGTAGCAGTCATTTTTCTCCTTAGTAGCTTGTGCAGTGCTGTGGTTTTGACTTTAGGCCTGGGAACAACAATGATAACACTGGTGGTTTTAGCTGCTGCTGAGTAATGTTTAGTCTGACCAAGGACTTTCTGAGCCTCATGCTCTGCCAGGGAGGAGGAGAAGCCGGGAGGAAGCAGAGACAGGACACCTGACCCAAACTGACCAAAGAGGTATTCCATACCACAGCATGTCATGCCCACTATATAAACTGGGGGCAGTTGCCCGGAAGGGTTAGGTCACTGCTTGGCTGGGCTAGGTATTGGTCAGCAGGTGGTAAGTGGTTGTATTCTCTTCCTTTGTTATTTCCCTCATCATTATTATCATTGGCTGTAGCAGAAGTAGTTCATGTTATACCTCAGTTACTGGACTGTTCTTATCTCAACCTGTGGGAGTTACAGTCTTTCCTTTCTCCCCCCCCTTCCCTCCAGAAGGGGAGGAGTGAGCGAGTGAGCTGTATGGCTGATTTATAGCTGGGCTTAAACCATGACAGCTCTTTTTTGGCACCCAACTTGGGGCACGAAGGGTTGAGATAATGACAGGATTAATAGTCACCCATTATAATGCTGATTTATTGGCCTCAAAGTTGTTGCTCTTGATTCATTTGATTTCACAGTTTCAGAATATTGTACCTTACTTACAGCCACTATTTGCTATCTTAGTCTTTATCAGATTGGGGGGCTTGGGCTAAGGTTCTTGTTTCATTGTACTTTATGGTAATGACTTGCAGTACGGGTGGCATCCATCCAGGGTGGGATGGATGTGGCCATGGACTTGTACCTGGAGGTCCTGCTGCTCTTCACTGTCCTGGCCCTTGTCCTCTCCTCTGTCTTCGTGAGGCTGCAGGGAGCAGACGGGAGCGTCCCTGGGAGCCGCTAGAGCCAAACCAGCCCTGGAGAGCGGACCCAGGAGTCCAGGAGGAAGCGGCTGCCGGTGGAGGAGATCAGGGCAGTCAAGGAGGGGAAGGAGGCGGCTGCCAAAAAGCAGGAGGAGGCGGTGGAGGAGCCAAGCCCTGCAGCCGAGAGCATTCCCTGGCTGCCGCCCTATGAGCCTGAGCCCCGGGAGGATGCAGGAGACCACACAGCACTTCCCAGCAAGGCAGAGGAGGAAGATCTGGACTCAGAAAAAGAGAAGCTGGTGGTGAGAGAGCCGGCAAGCACAGCAGCTACACCAGCCCCGGTGACAAGTACAGCAGAGTCATTTGAGAGTTCTGATGGTTTTGAATGGCCTTTGGGTATCCTTGAGACCTGCCTGCTGATGATGATGGGGATCAACATGTTGGCACACTTACAGAGTGTGTTTTACCCAGGACCATTTTGTCTGGTCCCAAGAGTCAAGCAAAGTCAGGTTTGGGCCTTGTCTGAGTTTAGACGATGCTGTAGGAGGACCAAGAAATTTTCCCCAAGGCTGGACAGTCATGAGTGGCAGGGTGTGTAGGACAGTACGGGTGCTTAAACCACGACACTTACTTACTGTGAAATAAATAACTATTGTCATCTGTGCACAATGTAGTATTATAACTTCAAATCTCATTTTTTTATTGACATCAGAGGCCTTTGGTTGAAGTGCGCAATATATATAAAGCTGTACACATGCAACCAGTTGCAGGACTAGAATTTAAATGTGTAAAATTGCTTAAAGACTGAATCATTTAGTAGCAGAATATAACAGAATATCCTTGGAAACTTTCACTATTATATTATTTAATATAATATTTAGGATGCTTATTTATTTCTTAAATTCTTCCATATCATGTAACAATATCAGTAAATTAAAAAGGCAGATGGATATTATTATGTCTACAAAAAAAAAAGACTAATAAAGCATAATTGCCAAGAATTCACTCTGTGTTCTTAAATAGTTTGCCAAAAACCTTATATTCTTATTTTTTTATATTAATCTTATGTGGCCAATTTAACTTCATTGTATTTATTCATACTGCCTATTAGTTTAATGAGTTTCTTTAGTTATAATTCTACAAGCTTTAGTCATAGTCTTATTTTTCATTACATTGTTAGAGTCATATTATACATGAGATCCTTATGTTATAATTAAAAATACAGCCACCATTCTTTTAACCAGCATTCTCACAACATTTAAAATAAAGGAATAGTAATGTAGGAATAGGTACACATCTTCAATCGTAGACATTGAATTATATGGAAAACCTCATGTCTTAATCATCTAATCATATATTTCAGGGGGAAAAAAGAGCAGGAAAAAAAAAGTGAAGATATGCTTCCTTTTAACTAATACTGGAATGAGAGAAACAGGAAGGAAGGAAGGAAGGAAGGAAGGAAGGAAGGAAGGTAGGAAGGGGGGAA
>JANRGW010021010.1:0-11843 GCA_024733675.1 Psilopsiagon aymara
AGCACCTCCTGTGTGAAGACAGGATGAGAAAGTTGGGGCTGTTCAGCCTGGAGAAGAGAAGGCTGCGTGGAGACCTCCAGTATCTGAAAGGGGCCTATACGGATGCTGGGGAGGGACTCTTCATTAGGGACTGTAGTGAGAGGACAAGGGGCAACGGGTTCAAACTTAAACAGGGACAGTTTAGATTGGATATAAGGAAGAAATTCTTTACTGTAAGGGTGGTGAGGGACTGGAATGGGCTGCCCAAGGAAGTGAATGCTCTGGCAGTGTTCAAGGCCAAGTTGGACAGAGCCTTGGGTGACACGGTGTAGTGTGAGGCGTACGTGCCCCTGGCAGGGGGGTTGAAACTAGATGATCTTAAGGTCCTTTCCAACCCTAACTATTCAATGATAAGCAAAGCTCCCACTGATTGCTTGGATGAATTTGGACAGTTTGGCAGATCCATTTACCCAAGTATCTTATCTGACTTCCCATAATATTAAGGCCCATATTCACCAGTTGAAGTCACTGAGTCTTTCAATAAATCCAATAAGCACCATTAACTGAAATTCTGCATTATTACCTCTTAATTAAACTGTACTTTGATGAAAGCAGTTACTATTAATACAGCTAAATGATACATTTAACAGAAATAAAATCTTGCATTTCTTTTAAAGGTCAAAAAAACCCCAAAACCCAGGCCAATTGAAACAGAACTAATAAACACCCTCCTGCTGCATATGATATTTTCCTCTGCATTTTGGTCAGACAGGCTTCAAGAGAGAACTTGCTGGTTCCTGCATTTTTGCCTAACACTTTATCTGCTATGAAACATCAAGTACAAAGAGGTAAGCTCTCAGAATAGAACAGAGCTAGAAGTCAAAACAAAGTGACTCCAAGATGCATTTTAGTCTCTTTCTATTTATCCAGTTAAGTTCCTGCAATCTGATGACTACTGATATCCAATACAGTGGGAAACTTTATTAGCTGTAACACAAGCATTAAGGAAGCTGTACTGCAAAGTCACATACACAGCCCCACCACAGCTGCCTCAGCTCTGAGAACAACAGGCCATCTTTCAAGGGTGACAGAGTAGTTCAGACCCAGTTCCAATTCACTTCTGGGCCACCCTGCTATGCCTCCTTAGTCTGACTTGTCTCCATTGCATCCCATCAGCAGCAGAAAAATTGTCAGACTTGTTCACTGATTCATGTAGACATTGGCCTAGCTACAAGTCAATGTCGCCACAAAAACTCAGGTTCAAACAACAACTCCAGATGCAAAGTATTTGTATGTCTGTGCCCCCTCGTTAGACAACCCACACTTTTACAGCTTCAGATCTTGTTTGGTAGGATGCAGAATATTTTGTCATAGAACACTGGCATTGCTATTCAGTCTAATGATGCATATACTTTATAGTCATATAGCTCAAAGAACAAAGGTTATTACCCAAGCTCCTACACTTATTACCAACAACATATGCTTCTTATTCAACATTTTTTCATAAGCCAGCTCCACCTTTAGCTTTCATTACAGCCAACATGCACAGCAAACAGAGTTTGCCTGGAGGACAATGGCTACTTTCCAAGCAAGACAGTCTTTTGCTGCACAGGCTGGCCACGAGCTTCACTGCAGCAAACCCTGTGCTCCCTTACGGCCCTTCATCCCTCACTGCTTGGCTACGCTGCTCAGGGCCTTTTACCCTGCTGTTGGCAACATGAGGCTCAGTAGAATCACCAAACGCTGAAAAAAATCTAGAAGGTTCAATGCTGGAAGAATTTCTAGCCCTAATCTCTCAGCAGCAGAGACCACAGAGCCTCACCTGAATGCACAGGAATGCAGTTTAATCACTGAACTGACAAACAGGGACATTAAAATACCCAAGATCTTTAGGAAACTGAAGTAAAAAAGGGGTGCCAGTGTTATTTACAGCAAAGTCCAACAGTCTGTGAATATGGTTTTCCAAAAAAACTTCAGTCTTATATTTCTCCTCCATGTCAGTATTCACTGGACTTCAATGCTCTCACTGCCATGTTAAACAAACTGACTACTCCACAGGCTAGATAATGCAGTGACACAATCCATCCACAAATGTTCCTTAGTTTGTTGTTGCGGTTTTTTGTCCCTTAATAGATGCAGTGTTCAAGGCTGGGTTGGACAGAGCGTTGGGTGGCATGGTTTAGTGGGAGGTGTCCCTGCCCATGGTAGGGGGGTTGGAACTAGATGACCTCAAGGTCCTTTCCAACCCTAACTATTCTATGATTCTAAGAATATTCCTGTGTGTCTTTTAATACTGTATCAATTAAAAATATTTACCTTTGTCCTTATATTTGGGGTGAACTGAGGCGTACCAAAAGCTCTTTTTCTTTCTAATGTTCCACGTTTACTGACAGAAAAGAAGATCTCTGAACAAAGATTTTCATTTTCTCTTTCTGCCCTGAAGCTCCATGTTAGAAACAGCTGGGAATTCAGTTTTGAGCTTGCTCCCAGCTAAGGGTCACAAATATTTATCTTTTTTCTCTTCTTTATAAGTAACTCTAAAGTTGCTTGAATGAAATTCCCCTGCTATGTCAGCATCAGTATCAAAGAAATGACAGAAAAAGAGAAAGCAAACAAGGCAAGCTTGCATAAAATAATAGATACAACTCTTTTCTCAAGCCATATTTTTAATGATTGTATGTAGTCAGCACAAAAAAGACATAAGAGCTTATGTCAAGTTAATAAAAATTTGAACAGTTCATTGACATAGTGCCTAGTCTAAGGGATATAATTCATCACAAAAATACCCAAGACTTTAGTAAAACACGGGACAGTAATAGCAGAAACACAGGGGGGTGATGTTATCATAAGCGTTTACTGCCCACCTTGCCTGTTTCTTGCACAAGTGTTTGTATTTCTAAAAGACAAGATTACAAAAACTATATCTACATAGATCAATACCCCAGCCAGCCAAATTCCACACTTGTAGACTCAAACCAACACATAGGAATCCAAACTGAGCTCTGCATTTGATTATACTTAAAGAGATTAAGAATAGATCTTAGCACAAATTCCCTGCCAATACTATATTCCTTCCAACTGCATATTTTATACCATTTTGCCAAATCTAATTTTTAAAGACTTATATAACCCTTTTTCTTCCTTTAATATATTAGTCTCTATTCTGCTATTTTATTGGCTATTCAGCCTACACTTAAATATCTCTGTGCCTTACATTAAATATTTTTATCCATCTTCACTGTTCATACTCTGCAGACATCTGCACCCTATTGCTTTCTGCTTGGGTCATCATTACTTACCAAATTCTTTAGCCTTTTTCTCTCTGACATTTTCTGACTTCTCTGGTGTCTCTAAGTACTCTTGAAATATTTCTAAGTTGTGCAGAGTTGAGCACAATATTCTAGATGTAAAATGGTATTTTTTGCCCATAGTCATCTTTAATTTCAAACCAGCTTACATTACAGACTCAGATATACTTCAGTATTTGTCTTGTTTTTAGGATATTTTCAGGATTACAATTTTCAGCAGAAAAGGAAACTGGAATTGGAAATCAGGCATTGTCACTCCATGAGGTATTAGATACATGCTGGCATGCAGCCACTTTCAGTATAATCGCCAAGAATCAGTCACGGAGTTGCTTGCACTGACTTCTTCCAGACTGAACAGGTAAGAAAAAAAGGACACTCCCCATGCAGATGTACTGAAGAAGAAACTGGTGAAATAGAGTCCCACTTCTACCCCCATTTTTCTCTTCTTGCCAGACTGTGCCTTCTTGATGCTACTGAAGAGTGGGAAGGTGGTAGGCCCAATCGTGGTATCATGTTTTACAGTTACTTGCTTTGATTTCTAGATCTGTCTGCAGCGTGTTTTTATTAGTTGGTTATGAAAATTTTATCTAATTCTGTCAGCAGCAGGAATTGGATGGCTGACTTGTCATCTGAAAAAGCCCAGAATAAATCTTGCAGCAGCCACTAGCAGAGTATCAATCTGTACAGCTCTGTGGTAAGCTATAATTGCATTATTAATATTTGAATTAACAAACTGCTTTTTGAGCAAAAAGCACAAAATGAAGAGAGACACAGACAAAGAGAACTTGCAATCTAAGGAAAGAGACAGACTGACAGGATAGCTGAAGGATACAGCCCAGGAGGCTGGAAAGTGGTTTCAGCACATAACTGCTCTTAATTTTACCTTCAGGCTGACAGAGCTAGAATGCTGGACCAGGTCTGGTGCATTAACTGTAACATCTACATCTAGCACGTGCCTTCTCTCAAGCTGCCAAAGCAAACCCACAGCCAACCTCCTCTGGTCAAGAACTTATATCCAGTTTTCTGTTTCCAACATCAAAGGAAAGATGAATTGGTAAAGCAGTCTATACACTGGTAGCAGTCCATGAAAAATATTAAACAATTGTTCCAACTTGTAAACTTGTATTTTAGTTCTGGGATCCAATTCTAATTCTCTATTGCCTCACAGTGCGTAATATTCCACAGTACTACATACGAAATAAGACCCTCAACATTAAATCAGTCTTCTCAGAGTATCAGACAGCTACAGAAACACACCAGTTGAATTTTTATTTTTTTTATTTTTTTTTTTTTTGACTCTTTTTAGGGACAGAATGTGCTTTTTACTTCTTATTTCAGTCAAGTCAATATAAAATACCTCAGGTTAGATTAAGAAAAGAAAATATATGAAAATACTATTATATGCAATAATAGTAAGCACAGTGAATAATGGCATGAAGGTACTACTGCTAATGGACTGGGAATGTAAAATGATTTAGCAGAAGTTCCTAATAGTTAACTTTTTTATCATTTGAAGAAGTGATTAAAAAGATTTTTTTGAACCTCCCGAAAGGAAGAAAAATTTGATTCAGTACAACCAAATAGACATGAGTATCTTTGATGCTTCTAGAACTGACACATTTGATGACACATCTATCATTTCTTTATTGATAACCTTCTGTGTGATCCCACAGATAAAAGAAGCAATTAACTTACAGATTCAGACTTCCTCCTGTGACAGAAATCACCCTTTGCCTTGACAGCCAGGGCTTTCTGAACCTGTTTGCCATTCTGCCTTAACACAGAATACATCTAAACCTCTCTTCCAAGGTACATGTTTAGGTCATTTCTACACAGGAGTAACCAAAATGCTTTCTGGCTAAATCCTCTCCATTACCAGAAGATTGTCTGGCACAGATGATACACAAAGAGGATAGCTCTTGTTGTCCAATTCTTCAATGACTCTAATGCCAAAAGACTACAGATTTAGGCTTGTATTGCCCATTTCAATGCTCCTATACTAACTAATGCAGGTGCATTGACACTAAGTGTTCACAAAATAGAAGGAGAAAATAAGGTATTTCATCCCCTCCCAATAATACGAAGCTTCTTCCCTTGGCAATTATAAAATAATGATTACAAGTGTAGAAAAGGATTACGCTTACATGAAGAAGGTGAAGAGATCCCATCCTGACTTCAATTCAAAATGCTTCTTTTTGAAAGGCACACCCCAACAAGAAGAAAGCCAAGAGGAGATCACACAGCTAATTATTTGGAAAAAATAATTTCACAGTATTCTAATTTTTACTTTTGAAAATTTGATCAACTCCTAGGGAAATACAAAAAGTACACATATGGGGGAAGTGAAGCCAAAGGTAGACCAGCTTACTGCTTAGACCACCAGCAGCGGACAAACTGCCATCAGGAAAAAAAAAATTAACTTCCCCTCCATTAGCAGCTACTTTCCCTTTGGAAAAATCTTCATGTTTTATGGCCATAAAAATTTAACAAAGAGCAACTGTGTAAAAAAAAATAAAAAATTAATACTAAATAGACCATCATGGTCTATTAATATAAACTTATGCTATTGATATCTAGACAAGAATTTTTTCTGTATGCCTATTTTTAAATTTATTTTAAAATTATTTGCACTGTGCAGGTTCTTAGTCTTCTAAAAGACACAAGAAAAATAAAGTATAGCATTGGCACAGCATAATGGTCCCTCCGGTCTGATAGACATTAGATGGGAAAAAAAGTTACTGCAAAAATGAACACCGAGATTCATTTAACAAGTTTATTTTCAAAGTCAGCAGCAATTAGACTATAAAAATGTTCTCAAGTATTATTTCCATCTTACCAGAGGAAGATAAAGTAAATCATTATGAAGACAGATGGTTACTGTTGATGCACAGTGACAGCAACTGAGTATGTTACAGTGAAGAACAATGTTCCATCAGTCCAGATTTTATACAGTAGCAGGGAAATCTGTAACAATCAGGTAATCTACAAATCTGAAGTACAGCTCCAAGTTTGTTTTTTTTTTTTTTTTTTTTTTTTTTTTTTTTTTTTTTTTTTTTGGGTTGTTGGCTTTTTTCTTATAATTGAAGAAGTTGCGGTCAAACTAGAATAATCTTCACCTGCTCTTTAATAAAACAAAACATTAGTTTTACAGGATTGAGGTTGATAAACTATGTCAAAAGGTTTTTGGAAGGGCTCTTTACACATGTGCTCCTAACACTGCAGCTACCCAAGCTGACTTACCACAACTTTGCCCCCTCTTCAGAGGTACAGGAGACATTCATTTGAGAGGGTTTGCTTTTGGCTTGACCCCTTTGAGGTCAATACATAATTCTGGTAAGAATATAACCACTTAACCATAGGCTAGCTATTTTCCTCAGTGCTTAACTCCAATTCACAAACTTTAAAGAAAGTCCAGTTTAGCCTAATGTCCAAATATTAACTACTCTGGCCACTGTGCAAATCTTGTTTCAGTGTCTGCAGAAGAAATTCCCTTGAAAACCTGATTTTACATGAAATCAGGATCTCTCTCCTTGGAGATGGTCAAAAGGCTCTTGGATGTGGTCAAAAGGCACTTGAACATGGCCCTGCTTGAACAGGGAGGTTGGACCAGATGAATCTCCAGAGGTTGTTTCTAACCTCAGCCCTTCTAGGATCCTGTGAATTGCAACGTAACAACTACCCTGCACTTTCACAATCCTACAGGTTATCTTTTGTTACAACGAATCTGTTTTAACTCTTACAAAGAAAGAACAAGACAGGCATAGCTTTCAACTTGCTCACCTAACTTGTGCCTGAACTTTAGGGACTCAATCAATCAGTCCTTCTAAAGCAAATCAAGGTTCTCTATGCACTCAACATAGTGCATGTCAGCATAGCCCTTGTCTCAGAAGACAAGACAAACGCTGCCTTCTGGAGTTAAGAGTGTCAGCCATGAATGCTTCTTTTTGCTAACAGTTCTGCATTAATCCTCCAGTTTCTGAACTCTTTCCTATCTAGAGGAATGGGCAGAAGCAATCTGAGAGATTCTCTGGATGCTGGGAGCTTTCTGAAGTGTTTTAGGAGTCTTTCCATTAATACAGTGCAAGTAGAAACATTTGCCTTACTTTCAGCAAGCTCACAGTCCTACCAGATGGGAGTATATTCAAGAAATATTAAATAGGAACCATATCAGACAAAATTAAAACACAAATAAGCATTTTACCCAATTCTGTATTGCTAATATTTAAAATGCAAGCTGAGTAGAAATGAGTTAAACTTGAGTACTGAAATTATACAAAGCCTACATTTAGCAACCTATTTTCACACTCGCAGAGCACAAATCTCAGTCACAGTCAATGCAGCATAACTCAATAAACCACTCCTGCTTATTAGAATGTCATTTATCCACAAATATACTTTACAATAACGGATTTTCAACTACTGCAAATTGATTTTGTTTCTTTCCTTCCAGATGTCATTGTGCCACAGAGAATAACTCCTCTGAAATTAATAATAATGAAGATGCATTGTATCTGACAGGCCTAACAACATGTTTAACAGAACATTCTACCTTTAAATAGATGCAGAATCAGAAGAGAACACTTTTTCAGATTCCCCTGTTTCAGCACACAGTTCTGTATAAATGAAATTATCCTACTTAAAAGTTATTTCCATTTTGATATTATTTCTATTTGATAGTTCTATTTTGGGAAGCTAACATTCTGACATATCACAAATTATTGCCCCAAACAATACAGTTTAACCTTTTGTATCTACTTTAATCAAACAATAGTCTCTTGTTTCTGGTAATTCTGGCAATTAATTATCCTAACTTACCCTAAAAGGACAATCCTAAAGTGTCACTCACAAAGAGAAACAATACTAAAAATACTCTTTCAAACTGCTACTGCATAACACAGCGATTTATTCATATTTATATTTTACATATTTTGCTACCAGAAACCACAGAACAACAGGAGTTTTACCAGAGGTGCGGTTATTTCTTTCCTATTATTCTATTATAATTTCTTTCCTATAATTTGAGTTTCAGTTTAGGAAATTCTCATAACATGCTCACCCTTCTAACTCAAATGCTGCCATCACATTCCACACTGAAACTCCATTTATTGAGTTGCATGCTGCAATGTTAAAGCAAATTAAACTGCAACTAGAAGTCCAAACCGTTTGTTTCAGGAAACAATATATATGGAGGGTTACTTCAGCTTGACTAACATATTAACACTGAAAATGAAACAAAAAAAATTACCACCAACTGCATGCAGTGCTGTCATTCCCTTTCCTCTTTTCAGTCCAAAAGTTCTAACAAAACATTCTCCCTTCTTTTAGCACAAACAGGGCAACAAACAAAAACTTACCCATTTTTAGCTTCAACACCAAGTACAGTTGTGCAAGGTGACCTCTAACTATCCACTTTGTAGCAGCGCCCTTCACAAAAGAAGGGCAAGGTAAACAGTGCAAAATAGCCTCAAGATGTTACCACTGCTGACCCATAACTACCCCCACACTTGAACAGCACAATAAAGAGAAAAATGACCTTCAGAAACATACAACTTAAAACCTTAAAATGGAAACTGCTAAGTCATTTAGCAACAAAACAAACTTAAAATATTAACACAAACCTCGCAATCAAGAGCCATAAAAAGAAAAATGAAATGCTTCAGCCAACTCCTGACATCTGAAACCTAGTTCAAACTACTAATAATACAGTCTATTCTTCAAAATATACGTTGATATTTACTTTTGCTCACCACATTTACCTCCTGCTTGTAAGGCTAGCAACATGCACGTTACACACGAATAGCTCTTGGGTCCAGCTCTGAAGCCCTGTGTTGTTTTCAACTGCCACTGAAGCATGTGATTAGATAGCAGCTATGATCAGATCAGACAGTTAAACACGCTGCAATTATGTTTAGAATTGTGCATGTTGGGTGGGTTATAGCGTGTGAAAACACTACCAACTCTCACCCTCTTTTATCAGTTACTTTGAAACTAGCTGTCTTCAGTTTCCTTTTTGAGAAACTGTTTTCCCTATATAGCAAGGAGAATGGAATTCAGAGGTGCCCACCAACCCATTTACAGAACTTACATCAGGAGGGACTTTCATATGTCACTTGAGAGAAAACAAGTGGTTGTAACCAGTCAGTCATCTTATTTTACAATTTGTTTCCGATACAGGTACAAACAACACTGCATGAACTCTTCTCCAGTCAGAGCTACTACACCTGGAATCACTGATCACTCAAAGCCAGCCAGCCTTCTCTCTCAAGGCCCAAACAGTTTGCATTAGTACTTACTGATCTGCATCCTGTGTGAGTTCCAACTATTAATAACTATTCACTTTAAGATTAAAAAAACAATGGCACTTTTCTGCAGTGACCATTAGTTGCTGCGCATACTTTACCTGCACATCGTTGGTGTTCATTCTTGTTCCCTCCTTCCCAACAAAGATGTCATCGATGTCAACCAGAACGTACCTATCCAAGGACAGTCTGAGCCTCTTGCCAGATAGGAAAGAGACAGCATCTATGAAAATCAGCCTGTGCAGCCAAAAATTCAAGTTATTGCCGAAAAGGACTCGCTGAATCCCATCATGGAGCCCCAGGTCATGAATTACCGTGGCATAGAGAGCACTTACAGCAGCAGGTGGTGAAAGGTTTTCTGCTGTCTTTACTTTTGCAAATATCACTGGTTGGTAAGTTGTATGATTAACCTGGAAAACCGCCCAGTCATTCCCAAGCAAGGTACCTTTCTCAAGCTTAGAAGATTTAGTCACATGAAGCAGTGGGGAATGAGGGTTAATGCAACAGTCCTTAATACCCAGATTGCTGTGGACATGGAAAGAAAAGCCCTTCAACTGAGAGCTCTGCAAGCTGTTCTCATTACCTTTGTGAAATCCAATAACACCTACACCATACTCTATACAGTACTTATCTAGAAGACCTCTGTTCCAGGAGTCCATGTTCACATACTTTAGAATATTTTCATATACTATGAGAGCATATTTGCCTTTATTTTTTTCTATAAGCACTGGGAGGTCACCTTTCCCAGGTGCAATCTCAATGTGAAACTGAAATCTGCTAGATTCTAAAATGGTTATTATATCTTGGCCTAGTGTTGAGTACTGACTTTCCACAAACACCAGCACTACAAGATCTGTCCTCAGGGGGTCAATGGGCTTCATGGTCTTCATCTCCATCAGCTTGTACGGCAACAGTTGAGGATCACCACATTCCACTTCTGAAGGGATTTCAGAAAGTTCATTTTCCTGTTTGTAGCCATTATACAAGTAATACGCAGAAATAACTATGCTCACCATGCAAAAAGTGGCCAGCAAAATAACTGTCCTTTGAAAATGTCTGTGAAGTTTCAGGATAAAACTCATGTTGTTTACTTGCCTTAGACTGTTCTTGACAGCAGCATTAAAAACAAACACAGATTCTTGACAACTTGTTCCAGTCCTCTTAAGTATTTATGTAACCATTGCAGCACGCCCCTCTATCTTCCACAAAGCTTTACAGAAGGTGTAGTCTAGAAGAAAAGAAAATCGGAGATTTAATTGAGGCATCCCACCTGTTGGAAGTATCATCACACTTAGAGTAATGGTGAGCAAAGAAATCACTGCCAGACAGAGGTTTAGAAACAAACAGTTCAAGACTTGGATAGTATCATTTTAAAATTTTGCGTCAGTAGCATTTTCTCTTCCTGCTCCCATTAGCTGCCACGTTTGCTTGAACATCTCTAAATCTTACAGGCTCCCCACCTCAGAAGATCAAGTAAAAGAGGGCATGCACAGGAGCACTGAAAAGCAAGATATGACAGCAAAGAACTCCCTGCTTTTTGATTTTTTTTTTTTTTTATTTTTCCCCAAAATGAAAGTAAACTCCCAATAGACAATTTGTGACAACCTAAATACTGCAGAAAATTCAAAATCTTCCTCCTTCCACCCCAAAGAAGCTGAGGGAATATCAGTCTACATGATTAAACAAATTCTCTTAGGTTAATTTTTGAAGAACCAAGAAGTTCTCAAAACATGTATGTTTCACCTGTTGTATACCTATCAGTACGTACAGCTTCATACTGGTAGACTCTATATTATGTGTATTATAGGAGTATTTTTAAGACAAAAACTACACTTTTTTCTCCCCGCAACATTAAAGTATAAGGTAAACATAAAGGTAAACAAGTAACATTTCACTGGACTGTGTAGTTTTGCAGACAGTGCAAATTACTTTGTATTAAAAAAAAAAAAAAATAAATCAATAAAATAATCCAGCTCTTAAATTTAAGAAAAGAGAGTAAGAAATCAGAAACTAACTTAAGGGCCTAGTTCAACATCTTTGTCAGTGACATGGACAGTGGGATTGAGTGTGCCCTCAGCAAGTCTGCAGATGACACCAAGCTGGGTGGTTCAGTCGATACGCTGGAGGGAAAGAATGCCATCCAGAGGGACCTTGACAACGCTTGTGAGGTGAGCTAATGGCAACCTGATGAAGTTTAACCATGCCAAGTGCAAGGTCCTACACCTGGGTGGGAGCAATCCCAGGCACAGCTACAGGT
>JANRGW010021012.1:4353-14622 GCA_024733675.1 Psilopsiagon aymara
CATCAGGTTGGCATCAGCCCACCTCACAAGCATGTCAAAGTCCCTCTGGATGGCATTCCTTCCCTCCAGTGTATCAATCGAACCACACAGCTTGGTGTCATCAAGCAAGTCAATTGGTTTGCATTTCTTTTTTTAACCTTAGGAAAATAGCCCATGTTTAAAATATATAAATGCTTCAGTGCTACTGATCAGTTAGGTTTTAATAGACTGCCTGTGACATGGATTTACAGGTATACTTGTACTCTTTTTTTTGGATACCTATCAGCTTTATGGGCTGCATCCTAATCCACTGGATTTGGCCTGTAATTTGCAGCTTTTAAACTAAGTCTAGATTTTGAGAACGTGGAAAGTGCTGCTGAAATTGTGGTTTTCTGCATGTAAGTAATTGCACATCTAATTTTGTGTTCCATCCTGGAAAAGAAGTTTTCAAAAGTAGTAGTAAAACACAGTTTCACAAACACACATGCACCAACATACAGATTTACAACTAGAGAGTTGTTTTGGTTATTCTGATGTTAGTGCTTGTAACCAAGTTTGGCAGGATGGGACTTTGAAATTCTATTGAAAAAATGAACATGCCCATTTGAAAGTTACTTTAGATATTTGTCAGGAAGAAAATGTTTTCCTTTTAATTTTTGTTTGGTGACTTCATACATGGGATTATTATTTTCTTGGTTTAAAAATGGCTGTGGAAGATCTTTGCATTAACCTTTCTAAAGCTGTAAGTCCCCTGACAGATTTGTTTGTATAACTCCAGTGGCCTCCCCTGTTGCACTGCTTGTATCAAATCTTTCATTTGTTAGAATTACTTGATGTATGACTGAGCCCACATGCAGAAGGAATCTTTTAGGAAGAGGTTTACTGATCCTATAGCGTTTCTACCTTTTGGAAAACTCTATCATGCTCCTGTAAATGCATTGCGTTTGGCAGCAATGTAATTAATCAGTCATTATGTTGCTTAGTTTTCTTCTTGGTTTTGGTTGGGTTTTTTTTTAACCCATTGTCTTCCACACAGTTAAAAGTGCAGAGTAACACAGTTCTGTGTAAAACCTTCCGCACTTTTTATTGTATTTGCCAGATACTGATTTTCATGGCACTCTGTGAGTTTCTCTTCTGTATCACTTCTTGCTTTTTGTTTTTAAAATGTTATGTCTCTCACAAATTTTAGATGCTCTGAAGGCTTTTATCTTTTTATCTACCCCCTTGTGTGGTACAACTTTCATAATATCCTTTGACAGTTTCTATTTAGAAGCTCTTTTGAGAGTTTAAATACATTTTATCCTTTTGTTCTCACTTTATTCATTGCAGTAGCAGTTTTTTTAGCAATAATAAACTGATTTGATAATTCACCACATTTTGCTGTGTCACCCAGACCTGGTGGATCTTTGCAATTGCACTTCCAGAACTTCTCAAATGCCTCTTTGGTGCCTTGAGAAGTGATAGTTTCCTTTAGTGATGCAAATGCTTAACCCAGAGTTGAGATTTATTTCTCTAAATTCTCTGTTGCTGAAGATGTTTCAAACAATAAATTTTCTAACATTGCCTTGTATTGTTTTGTGAATTCCTTATAGCCTCATTTTATTTCAGCTGACCTCTGTTTCTGATAATCACAAAACTGCACTGGTTGAGTACTTACAGACAATATTATTTTCTGCTGCTGCATTCCTGTTCAGAGACTTTTGTGTGTCTACTTTGTATGATAGCACGTATACTTCATTTAGTTAGTATCTTTGGGGATATACTTTCTGGTTTTATTGCAATGGGCTTTCTAAGTGCACTTTTCCATTTAGGGCTCAGTAGTTGTCCACAGCAAGGATCATCAATTTTATAGTTGTTCATTCCTGTATATATTTATCTACTTCCTATTTTCCAGCATTGCTCATATCTTCTGGTTAACTATACCCAAGCACTTTTAAAAATCACTGTGCTGATTCTCTTGATTTTAATTCCTTTTTTTTCCCCCCCCTTCTTTTCACTTTAGGCATTTCAAAAATGTACCCATTTGCTTTTAACCTCCTTCTCTCCTCTTCCACTGACTTATTCTCATTTATAAAGATGGCTTGCATACTCTTTCCATGTATAAAATGTTATAGGACTAACTCTTGAGGGGAGGATAACCCAGCACTTGCTCAAACAGCAGAATCTATATTTCTCTCTTTCCTTCAGGATGTCTGCATTCACATGGATGTCAGGTTGGTCAGCAAGGTTGCAGAGCATCAGGAAATTGGAAGGAAACAGGTTCCTACCATATTGTGTCAGCAGAGTGAAAAGAAAACCATGCCAGCTCTTATTTGTTTCCAACAGTAAACACATTAGGCAGAAATAACCCAGATAGAAGCAGCATATGGCCCCCGGCTTCTCATGGTTTCTGTCCATGTTTTTTTCTGGTGTACACTTCTTTGCCCTTCTGAGTTATTAAAGATCATCTGCCCCACAGATACTTGCTGAGCAGAAGCTTGATCCATGATGACAGAGGGAATAAGCAACCAGGCAAGGTGCTGGGTTGTGCCATGTGGGACATTAGCCTGGCACAGTTGGTGAAAGGCAGCTGTTTTCCTATAGAAAGCAATAGCACCAGCATCTCTCCCAGGCACAGGAGTTAGAAGGGAAAGTTGCGCAGCTTTCAGGTGATGAGCTGTATCTGGAAAGTAAAATGTGAGGCCTTGTGTTGCAGGTACCCATAAGGATGAGCCTGCCATGCTCACGTCATGGCCAAGCCCCACCACCTTTTGCAAGCAGTGGTCTCCATGTTACCCAAAGTCAGAGTTTGACCTCTGCTTCATGTGTGCATGTCACAGCAAGCTGGAAGTATCATCCTGGGCCATTACATGGTGTTTTTTTAACAAACCTTTCTACCATTTATTTTATAAAGAGTATCTTCCATTTCTGGGCAATCAGTCCAAAACAAACACTCCACACTGTGAATGTGTGTGCACTCACACAAAAGGCTGGGAGGATTTATTTACCCACCTGGGCAGGTCCCTAGTCCTCATGCCCAAAAGGAATCTTTTGTGGTTTGGGGTATTTTTTTGGTGGATTTTTATGGGTTTTGGTGTTTTTTGGTGGAGTTTGGGTTTGTTTGGTTTTGGGCTTTTTTGTTGTTGTTTTTTTTGGGGGGTTTTTTGGTTGTTTGGGGTTTTTGGGGTGGTGGTTTGGGAGAGTTTTTTTTTGGTAGCCAGTCTAGATGAGAAGGAAGCAGTGAGACTGGGCTGCAGGACAACAGAGGGGAAGTAGGGAAGCCAATTTCACAGCGCTTTATACAGATGAGTTGCCTTAAGTCAAACAGCATTTCTGTCCCTTCAGCATTGATTTTATAAGCACAGTTGCAGTTTGAAGATTATGTAATTTATTCCAAATTTTGCCTGGGAGATGCCACATAGCAGGACAAGTAACAACTGAGGGAGCCATGTTAGGTCTTGTCTGGAACGCATCCTGCCTGAAAAGTTGTTTTTTAATAGATAGCTTCCTAAAGGTTAATCCTGATGATCACACAGCAGGGTGTGATTCTGTGTGTGGGTTGCAGCCAAAGATTCTGATCTTTGATCAAAGATTGTGCCAGACACAGGAAGCCAAAGAGTTGGAAGAAAGGCCACTGTGCTGATCATGAGGGAAGAATGATGGAGGCCTTGCTGCAGGACACATGAGGCATGAGCAGTGCCTGAGAAAGAGCAGAGAGTACTTGCGTCCTTGGTATTGCCTGACAAGCCTTTTTCTTTAGCACTGACATGCACTGAACTACCTTAGGGTGTAGACTTCTGGAGTTATTCTCTCTGGGGAGGTACAACCTTGCTGCAATTTGTGCCTAAGGCTGTTCTTCATCACACCCTGCCAGGTGGCTGCGCTTAAAGAGCATAACCAAAAGGATATGGCACTCATTTTTTCTAGGACTGTTTGGAGATTTAATCTCATAATTTAGGACTCAGTCTAATCCCTGGAGTTCTTGCTCTCCTAACATGACATTTTATTTAGATGGATCAGTCAATCAACCTATCTGTTAAGTGAGAGTTTCCACAAACTGTTATACTTTTGAAGGCCAACAGAGACACCGAAGTAGAACTGAATGCACTTTAAATGAGATTCATGTATTTTGCCCTTTTTGACAAGTGCATCCATTGTCATCTCATTAAAAGGGGAAAAATTCTAAACCAAGTATGCTTTTCAATTGCTTTTGCATCACTGAGTGACTCACCAGAGCACGATATAGCAAAACTTGCTGGACTTAGACAGACGAAACAGGAGAGCAAACACTGCACCCAGGTATTTCAGTGGTATTTTCAGCTTCCATCGTTCAGTGTCTTTGCTTTTTTCTACTCAGCCTCTTTGTTATTAATGGCTATCATGACGCTCAATCGTGCTGTCTACATAAGTCTCTAAACATTTGCTTTAGCTGCTGAGAAACAGTACTCAGGCTGGAGGAGCAGTAAAATGTCAGTGCTGCTTGGAATAAGAAATTCTCAGGATGCTCTGCATGCTGGCAGCTGGGTACTGTTTCCTTACAAATCTATTTCTAATCTTGACGGCAGCAGAAGAGGAGACTTTTGTCTGTCTTCTGCCAGTGATACGGGATTCAACGTAAGCATGCCTACTTGGAAAGTACACACAGGCATTCCTGAGAGAGGGACCTCCCAGAAAGTATATCTCCTGGAAGATTTTGTCAGTAAACCAGCTCCATTTTTGCCTTGGTTCCAGGAAAACCTACAGGTGAGCTAAGGGACATGCTCAGAAATAATAATCACTTGTTACGTGATTTGTTGAGCAACTGAGAAGCATGCATTTTGCTGATGTTTCTGTGTGGAATGTAAATACTTGACAGGTTCATCTGTGAGGCCTTAGCAGAGCTGCTGTGTATACTGGAGTTCCTGAGAAAAAGCCTTCCTCTGTGGTCTTTCCATATACTCTCTAGTATATGGAGATCCCGCAATAGGTGCTTGTTTTTTCTTTAGTTCAGAATTCTTGACATCATCCTCCATGTTTACTTCCCAGCCCTGCTCAGTAAATTTAGAGGTGCATTTCAAAGCTTTCATTTGTTCTTCAGTAATTCAGCTTATGGTGACATCAGTATGCCTTGGTGTACCCTAAAGTGAAAGCTCAATGGATGATTTTTTTTTTTATTACAGTTTATCAGAAATGTGCTGCCTTTTTTTTTTTTTTTTTTCTATTTTTTCCCAAGCCTTTCCAGCAGCCCACTGTGCTTTGTAAAAAACTTTGAAAATGTTTTGCATGCTCTCTACACAAAGGGTTTTTTTAAGCAACACTGTCATATTTTGTACTGAAGTCAACTAAAGTGTTGAAGA
Source organism: Psilopsiagon aymara (assembly GCA_024733675.1). Classification (NCBI taxonomy): domain Eukaryota; kingdom Metazoa; phylum Chordata; class Aves; order Psittaciformes; family Psittacidae; genus Psilopsiagon; species Psilopsiagon aymara. The sequence goes on from JANRGW010021012.1 coordinate 9,648, forward strand.
ACTTCTTAATTTTTAAGAAACAAAAGACAAAGACATACCCATAGGAAATGCTTAAGTGATTAAGAAGGCCTTATATCAGTCCTTGGAGGTCAGTGAGCTCCAAATAGCTGGGGAAGAGAGTTTCAGCTGCAGAACTGATCCTGAGGACATGGTGTTATCTTGAGGCTTTTGGAGTCAGTGCAGGGTTTTGATGAGCTCTCAGATGGAAGGGGTTTTACCATTTCCATTATAGATCAAGGTTTCCATTTTCCTTATTTTCTTGCTTTCATCATTCTCTATGGACCCAAAGTAATTAATTTCTATTAACAAGACAGCTAGCCGGTCTGGCTGGCTGGATAGTTTGGTTTAAAGACCCCTCCCTATTTAAGTATTTCTTTTAAATCATATTACTCTCTGAGCTGTCTTCCATTCTATTCCTCTCATTTAAATAGAGGTAGTACAAAGGCCTCAGTAGATCTTGGTCACAAGGTTCTAGCAGCATAAAACTAGCACTTAAAGTGCTAAGGAGACTATCCAAAGTTGCTGTAGTGTGTGCTGTTCACTTTATCAGCATTGAAAGCCTCATTAGGGTCTAGAGAACACACCTCAGTGGTTCTTAATAGACCATTATGGTTTGTGGGATAAAACCCAGAATTTTCACCAGCTGAAACTTCAGAGAAGTCTTTGAAACTACTTAGATGGGGTGGCGTGTGGCCAAGTAAACAGATTGTATGGGCCAATGTCCTGGATGTCTTATTTGAATAGCAAAGTAAAGGATTTCTGATCACTGCAACTCCTATTTGATCTGGCTGGGAGTTGCTCTGTGGCATGCTGCTTTTTATTAAAAAATGCTGATTTACCACCACAGAAAGATTTCTTAGTAACATACCAGTTTTGATCAAAATTTTTGTTAAAAACTTGCCTCAGCTGCAAGATGGACTTTCTAGTAAGAGAAATTATGAACTTCTCCACAATAACAACTTGTATCCTTTGCCAGTAAACACTAAACCCCAGAATGGATCAAAAGTCAAGTCCTTATGTGCTGCTGGCCCAGGATATGAGTGTGTTTTCAAGATGACTACACAGCCTGCCGGGTTGTTTCATATATTTATATCATGCTTTCTGCAAAATTTCTTTTTAAACTGTCCACTCTTCTAATTGAGTAAGTGATCAAATTTTTATTTGGCCTACAGAGAGTAACTAACTCAGTAGCTTTGGTATTCAGTGGGTATATATACAACAGACCAAAGTTTGAGGCCCTGTTCTAAGAAACGTTTGTTTGTGCAAATGAAACCTCTCCAGCAGAGGTGAACCCCAGTCTACAGAAGTAAGTAGTTGATACTTTTACCTTAAGTATGAGATCAGACCCTCAAATCTGCACATAAAAGTCAGTGCCCTTTCTCTCCATCAGTGGGTTGCTAAATTCATTGCACAGTTGCAACTCCTTTGTTTTTGGGTTTTGGTTTGTTTTTGTTGTTGTTGTTGTTTGGGTTTTTTTTTTTTTTTTTTGTGAATCTGAAAGATCAGAAGAGCTAGCATTCACTTTAATGGATGTGAGATTACCTGTCCAGAAAGGGAATTGTTGGGATTGAATACTTCTGAAGAGTGGTGATCAAAACATGTTTGCCACTACCACCTACAGGCACACTAGATTTGGTGGGAAATTAAGGCTGTAGCCAGTCTGCAGAGGGTGCAACCAATTCTCTTAATTTCAAGAAAAGAGCAAAAAGTTACAGTTTTGCCAATACTTTAAAGTAATTAGCAGCGCCAGGCAGCATCACTTCCATCTGTATTTAGGCTGAAAATCAGCCAGTTGGTTTTCATCCAGTTCCTCATCTTTGCCAGGCATTGAGAAATCAGGGAAGTGGTTCATGTCCTCTGAGGAGGAGGCCTACAGCAAAGCAGCTTAGAGTAGAGTCTCAGGGTCCTTTTACTGCTCCACATGCACAATGAGCAAGAGAAATTAAAAACCTGGCATCCCACACCTTAGAACTTTCAAGGAGGAGCAACACCTACCTCAAAATACCAGTCTTTATATAATGACGTCAGTGAGAAAGAAGGTCAATGTAATGGAATTATTTCAGCGAAGCACTGCTGAGATCCTACTGTAGGATCAATGGCATCAGCATTCTTTTGGCATCACTGGCTTACATGCTACTGTCCTATCACAACTGGAAGTATGAGTGGCTGTGAGAAAAAAAATCAGAGAAATATTTAATGTTCAGGATTTCATTTGGCTCTATGGCTTTTCTCAGGAAATGTGGAAGGTCCATTAAATAGGGGTGCTGGAGGTATAACCAAGTATGCAGTTGGAAAGACAGAAGGGGAGACATGTTGCCTATGTGTGTTTCAAGTAGCCTTAAATGTTCATTGGGAAGATAATTCAGAACAGTAAAAAATTAAATACTAATATTCTTATAATTTTATAGGCAGATTCTGCTATGTACAGGAGGGGATGGGTCTAGCTCTGAACTCCTGTAACTAGCAACCCCTGCATTGCTTGATTCCCATGTGATGATGTTCTTTCTTGTCCTAAATTAAATGCGGATTGGTTTAGATGTCATTCTACTCACAGGTTGCTTCGAGACTTGCTTGATACGTGAGGCTCTGCTTCCTGATTTAGTTTTGTCTAGCCAAAAAAGTTAGTTCATGTCGAACTTTTCATACTTGTAAACAGCAGCAATTTTACTCGCCAAATCAGAACAACAGGCCCTTGTCTCTTTAGTGGGATGGGCTAGTAGTAGTGTCCTCATTCAAGATTCATAAAATATACTCTTACTTTCAGTGTCTTGCTTTAATCTTAATGGTAATGTAAGTCTAGATAAAATTTGAAAGTGTCATCAAAGCTGTAGTCAGACTTTAAGTCCCTAGAGGAGCTTCAGCCTTTAATCATTTGCACTGTTGTCTAAAAATGAGGTTTTTTTGTTTGCCTTTTTTTACCTTTTTTTTTTATTATTATTCTTTTCTTGGCACATTAAAGTTGCTTTTAATATCTGGCACTTTATTTATTCCTGATGCAGTCAGGTCTGAAGCTGGAACCTAGTAGAAGTTGGAGCCATTTTCACTAGGATTGATAGTCAATAGCTGGTTTTTTTCATTCCATTTGAGCACAAAAAGTTCTAGTTGGCAGTCTGGCCCAATGGCTTTGGTTCTACTAATCTCAGATAGGTCTAGATTTGAACCTTCAATGTTAGCTGTTGTTAGCTGATAGAGCATTTTTCTTGTTTTCTATAATATTTGAGCATTTTACTTTGAGAGCAGAAGCATGTGGTGGTTTTGTACATTACAACTATGTTCATGTGGGACGGGATGGTGTTCTCTTTGTTAATTGAGAGAAACCTGTATTCTCACGTATTTTTGTATATCTAATATCTCTCTACATATATATTTATACTGTTACAAAGGCCATTTATACTGATATACCAGTATTAAACTACTTTAATCTTACCAGTATGTTAAAGCAGTATAGTTCTTAAATATATTGTTGTGGTTTGCGCCCAGCTGGCAACCTGGAACCATGCAGCCACTTTATCACTTCCCCCACTTCCTCTCCCCGCTCCCAGAGGAATAGGAGGAGAATCGAAAGAATGTAACTCCCACAGGTGGAGATAAGAACAGTCCAGTAACTAAGGTATAGCACATATGCCTGCTGCTACCACCAATAATAATAATTATAAGGGAAATAACAAGGGAAGAGAATACAGCTGCTCACCACCCACTGACCAATACCCAGCCCAACCCGAGCAGTGATCTAACCCTTCTGGGTAAATGCCCCCAGTTTATATACTGGGCATAACATGCTGTGGTATGGAATGCCTCTTTGGCTAGTTTAGGTCAGGTGTCCTGTCTCTGCTTCCTCCCAGCTTCTCCTCCTCCCCGGCAGAACATGAGGCTCAGAAAGTCCTTGGTCAGACTAAGCATTACTGAGCAGCAACTAAAAACATTAGTGTTATCAGTGCTGTTCCCAGGCTGAAAGTCAAAAACACAGCACTGCACCAGCTACTATGAAGGAGAAAAATGGCTGCTCCTGCTGAACCCAGGACATATATATTTAAAACCATATCCTTGGAGGCTTAGTCTGAATAGTGTACTCATTTACAAGATCCCTGTGCAAGTAGATGCATACCTTCCTGACCTGTAACAACATCCATGCATGTTCCTGTACCTCTTGACTCTGATGCCCTGCAGCATTTGTGAGAAAGAAATCTGGTGAAGTGGTCTGAAACATGAGAGATGTAAGCAAAGGTGCTCGACTTGCAGTTGCTATCAGTAGAAGCTAAGATCTTAGATCTGCTCCCAAGGGATTTTTCCAAGATTCTGCGTGGTATGTCTTGCATGATCTGACTAGAAAAAGGATTAAGATACCATGGGCTACAATTACCTGGCACATCTTCACTATTATATTATCATAATTTGAATATTATTATTGTTATGCAGTCCAGTACCTCCTTGGAATTATCATATCTTTAAAGGGACTTTGGCTTGCTTTTCTGTTTAATAGCTTAATACTCAATTCTTTTTGTTCTAAATAAATATCAGATGTTCAGTAAATATTAATTTTGTTCTTGTTGCAGAATTTGTTCCCCAGGCTTTTGGGATGCCTTTGTCACAAGTGATTGCTAATGACCGGGCCTACAAGCTCAAGCAAGACTCTCAGAAAGAAGAGCAAAAAGATGTCTCAGACTTTGTGGCCTTTCTCTTGCCGTTTGGAACTAAAAGACAGAACAAAGAACTTTCAAGCAGTAACTCATCTCTTAGCTCGACCTCAGAAACACCAAATGAATCCACTTCTCCAAACACACCAGAGCCAGCACCACGAGCAAGGAGGCGTGTAAGTAAACATATCACATTATGATGCATGGCAGTAGGTCCAAAGGCTAACTCCTGTTGCATCTGTGGGCTGTCGAATACTATCATAGAATCATAGAATAGTTACGGTTGGAAAGAACCTTAAGATCATCTAGTTCCAACCCCCCTGCCATGGGCAGGGACACCT
>JANRGW010021013.1:0-31281 GCA_024733675.1 Psilopsiagon aymara
GTAGCAAATAGAGAGATTGTGGGTCAGGGTTAAAGGGAGAACAGTGATGGGAGACATAACTGTGGGGATCTGTTACAGACCGCCTGACCAAGAGGATTCTGTGGATGAAGCACTCTATAGACAAAGAGGAATAGCCTCATGCTCACAGGCACTTGTTCTCATGGGGGACTTCAATCACCCTGATACTGGTGGAGGGATGGTACGGCCCGGCATAAGCAATGCAGGAGGTTCCTCTATTGTGTGGAAGACAACTTCCTTCTGCATGTAACAGAGGAACCAACAAGGAGAGGTGCCGTGCTTGACCTCATGCTCACCAACAGTGAAGGGCAGCTGGAAATACGAAGCTGCAGGGCACCCTTGGTTGCAGCAATCATGAGATAGTACAATTCGAGATCCTCAGGACAGTGAGAAGAGCGTGCAGCAAACTCACTGTCCTCAACTGCAAGAGAGCAGACACTGGCCTCTTCAGGAACCTGCTTACTTCCATGGGATATAGCCCTAGAGGGCATGGGAGCCCAAGATTCTTGGTTGATATTCAAGGATCACCTGCTACAAGCTCAGGAGCAACACATCCCTACTAGAAACAAGTGCTGCAGGACAGCCAGGAGACCTCCTTGGATGGATAAGGAGCTGCTGAGGAAAATTTGAAGGAAAAAAGAGGCTTATAAAAGGTGGAAGCAAGGACAGGCGACCTGTGAAGAATACAGGGATGCTGTCCAGGAAGCTAGGGACCAGGTTAGGAAAGCTAAGGCCCACTTAGAATTAAACATGTCTAGAGATGTTAAAGATAACAGGAAGGCATTCTATAGGTACATTGCAAATAAAAGACACACTAGGGACAACGTGGGCCCTCTCCGGAAGCTATTGGGAGAACTGGCTACCCTGGATTTGGAGAAGGCTGAGGTTTTTAATGACTTCTGTGCCTCAGTCTTCATCAGCAAATGCTGTGACGACACCAACCAAGTCTTGGAAGGCAGACGCAGGGATTGTGAGAATGAAGACCCTGCGCCCACTGTAGGAGAGGATCTGGTTCGAGACCATCTTAAGAACCTGAACTCACGTAAGTCCATGGGACCTGATGAATTCCATCCATGGGTCCTGAACGAGCTGGCAAAAGAATTTGCTAAGCCACTGTCCATCATATTTGAAAAATCATGGCAGTCAGGTGAAGTTCCCAAAGACTGGAAAAAAGAAAATGTAACCCTCTTTAACAAGAAGGGGAAAATGGATGACCCAGGGAACTACAGAACAGTCAGCCTCACCTCTGTGCCTGGCAAAGTCTTGGACCATATTCTCCTGGAAGGCAAGTTAAGGCACATGGAAAACAGCAAGGTGCTTGGTGGCAGCCACCATGGCTTCACTAAGGGGAAATCCTGCCTGACCAATCTGGTGGCCTTCTATGATGGAGCTATGGAACTGATGGAGAGGGATAGAGCAGTTGATGTCATCTACCTGGACTTGGGCAAAGCATTTGACACTGTCTCACATGACATCCTTGTGATGATCATCCTTTGATCCTGCCCCTCTACTCTGCTCTCGTGAGACCTCACATGGAGTACTGTGTGTAGTTCTGGTGTCCTCAACATAAAGAGGACATGCAACTGTTGGAACAAGTCCAGAGGATGGCCACGAGGATAATCAGGGGACTGGAGCACCTCCCATAGGAAGGCAGAATGAGAAAGTTGGGGCTGTTCAGCATGGAGTAGAGAATGCTGTGTGGAGACCTCATAGCAGCCTTCCAGTGTCTGAAGGGGGCTTATAGGGATGCTGTGGAGGGACTCTTCATTATGGACTGTAGTGATAGGACAAGGGGTAATGGGTTCAAACTTAAACAGGGGAAGTTTAGATTGGATATGAGGAAGAAATTCTTTACTGTGAGGGTTGTGAGGCACTGGAATGGGTTGCCCAGGGAAGTTGTGAATGCTCCACCCCTGGTGGTGTTCAAGGCCAGGTTGAACAGAGCCTTGGTTGGCATGGTTTAGTCGGAGGTGTCCCTGTCCATGTCAGGGAGGTTGGAACTAGATGATCTTAAAGTGCTTTCCAACCCTAACTGTTCTGTGATTCTATGATTCTATAATTTTAACAGAACAATTTCCATAATATATTCCACTTTTCTCAAGAGCATGGTGCTGCATTTAACTGTGACCTTTTTTTTCTAAAAGTTCCAATCTTTTTAACAACATTTGATTTTTTACAGGAGTACACAAAAGAATAAATGGGAGAATACAGACAAGATTGACAACACATTTAACCTCATTAAAGAAAATTATGTCACCATCCTCACTGAAGTACTGCAGCATGAAAAACAGTAATCATAATTCCTATTGAAATGTTAACATTTCATTCTGCTACTCCTGGAGATTACTCAAATTAAGGTACATATGGTACCAGATACCTTTTAAAGAAATACTAAGTGAAATGGCCTCAACAAGCAGCAATCACAGACCAAAACCAAAATAAAGCTCTACTAATAACAGAAGTTTCTACAGAAAAAAATACAATTGTATCCTATGAAGGCACAAAAATCAAGTTGGTTTGTTCTTATGTGCCCACAGTAACATGAAAGATGTTCCTTCCTGTGCCCAAAACTGTGTCACCATCTCTTCTGTCTTAGGATAAGTATCTGCATTCCCTATCCTGCCCTTCTGTTTTGCTTCCTTCTCTCATACCATCTCACAGTCTTTCATCAGCCATGAAGGATGAACATCTTTCATTCTTCCTTCCCTCTCTTCTTATCCCTATGGTCATTACTTCACTTTCTATTTTTTCCCACTTTGCCTCTTGGGTCTCGCTTTCCCATCTTTCAGACCATACATGAACTTTGCTGCAAGCACAGTTGTATGAAATGATTTTTAATGCTGCCAGCAGCTGGGAGAGTATTGCTTTAATGATCCTTCATGCGAAGCAGATTAAAAGCCTCGAGCACAAGTGACCTTCAGTCCAGAACAAACCTTATGTTACAGCCATCAAACTCCACACCTTAGCTTTTCCCTACTGTAGAGTCCACATACAACAGGACATACAGAGGCTGTTTATTGACAGAGATAAATAGAATCACTTTATTCTAAATTTAAAGCTGTACATGTCATCCTTGTGTATGGCAAACTCATATTTTAGGAGTTTGGTTTCATGGTCTCATGGAATTCAGTCAAGAGCTTCTCTCTTTCTTTCAGAGAAAAACACTGTTTTGTCAGTCTTCTGTTTCTGAGGACACATTCCCACTCACACAATTCCCTGTGGGCACATCGAGCAATATTGTTCTTCTCCCACAACCTAGCAGAACCGGAAGTGACTGTGCCACATCATTCATTTGTAAATCACAACACTAAACTTTTCTCAGCGGATACATGAAAGGATTTACAGAGCAGAGAACAAAACAGCTCCAGTTGCAAGCACTCCCCTAAGGACTGAAACACCATGTGTTAGCAGATAGTAGATATTTAAACAAATGTAAAAAAGGAGTGCATAAAATCATAATAACTCAAGATAAGCACCAAATTAACACAAGTCTTTTATAAATTAGCTATCTTTATAAAAGCATTCAATTTACTAACAGCTCTGAGTCTATACACAGTTTCTGATACCAAACAATGGATTTAAGTTCCCGGGAGCCTACTCTGTCTGCTGGGTTCACTGGGACACCTTGGCAGCTCTGCTCTGCTGGGGTTATGACAGTCTGGTTCAGGCAAAGAGCAGAAGCCTGAGCATGAGAAACCATTTTCTCACAGCACTATTTACTATAACGGTAAATAGGGCTCTGTACATACATGCAGTTCCAGCTGCCTTTTACTGGCAGGATCCCTGTTGCTACATTTGCAAGGAAAGCTCCTGCAAAAGAAAAGCTAAATTTAGCAATCTTCTCAGATACTCAGACAGCAATTTTTATAAGGTAGAAAATAATTTTCTTCAGATGATTTTCCTAATAGTGTTGTAGTTAATTCCAAATGAGGAGTGTGCTGGATTTTGATCCCAGCTTCCTTATACTTAATTGGATGGCTGAGGCTAAAAATATTCCCAGTGGTCAACCATGCCAGTGCAAGATTACATTAAATATGCCAATCATCAGGTTCAGACAGAAGGGCATAAAGAGCAGCAGAATTTAAGTTCCATTATTAATGCTAAATTGACTACCACATCAGAATAACAATACCCCACGAGTTGCTTGAAATAATAATGCATTTCCTAATAAGAACTTTTATTAATATGATTAGGAGGTGATGAAGTACAAAATAACACACAAAGTGAATTCGTGATCATTTCCTGTACAAAGCCACACTGGAAAATTCATGTTCATAAACTAATCAGACATCCTGCTCCAAAATATTATGTTCCAGAAAAATTCCAGGGAATAGGGAATCATTTATTAAAGGTTCCTTACTCAGTTTTTAAAATAGCTTGGTAAATGTATCTAATACTAAGCAGAAACAGCAGAAAAAGAAGTCATTAAAACATAATCATTACTTTAAAATGTACAACAGTCCTATCTGGCACTGCAGTATGAACGGCGGTATAGCAATTCAACTTCTGGAAACAGTGTGTTCAGGCGATGTCAAGTTTCACAACTGTATAAATGCGTAGTCACATAGCAGGGCAATGCTTTGGACCAGAGCTTTAGTAAAGCAAGTATATAGAAAAGATATTTAAAATTTGTGTATTCTTAACAGAAAAATACACATCAGCACAAGTCAATTTGCTCACATTATAGATTAGTGTAAGTGTTCTATGCAGTAACTCTACTGGCAGGCTGATAATACTTACAGTTAGCATACTGAATGTATAAGCTCCCATACTGCTAAAACCAACAGTATATCTCATGGAAGCAGAGAAAGCCTTTTTTAGTAACTAACCTTTACCTCTCTTGTTACTATAGTGAAGATCTGCTAAAACGCACATCTTGGGAGCAGAGTGAAGGCAGGAGGTTGGTGTTTCATTTCCCTGCATAAACTGGGCAGCCTGGGTATAAAAAAATCACCACATCCCTCTGACAAGTCACTTGATTCATATATCCCCCTGATCATACTTTTGAACTTCACTACCTGACCAAGGTTGATATTATCTTATGTGCTTCTTGTAAGGAATAAATCTTTCTTAAATAATATCATGCGATATTCCAGAGAACTGTTTTAGGCTCAGTACAAGAGGCTTTCTGAAAACATATGTTCTGAATATGTAATTTTGGTTGGAAGACATATTTTTCTACACAAGCTGGACCAGAAGGCCAAGCTCTGAAGAGAAATTAAGTCAGATTTCTCTTACCACCACTGAATAAATAAGAAACATTACATACATAAATAAATAAGCTTTTGTATTCTTGATCTTTAAGCTGCTTGCTTTCTGTTAAGTGTTAAATTTTATTAATATAAAATTATTTAGGATGGTCTGACCAGCAGTCTACTCATTTAATGAAGCACTTAACACAAATATGTATTCACCATGCCAACTGCCCAATTACCAAATCTATCCTGAAAACTGCAGTTCCAATTGCTAAAAGCAGTTGATATCTGTGTATATTCAAAGAACTGTGTTCTTCTCACGCATGTTCCAGGGAACCTTAGTTCATTCTTTCCTTTGACATTCAGCATACAAAGAGAACTTACTTCAGTGTACAAAGAGAAAGACTATTGGTAGGTCTGTGACCCTTGATCACAGACCAATTTTAACATATAGGTAGTTGCTCCAGGCAAGAAAATCTAGATATAGAACTATTTCATGCCTGTGGGCTGCAAGACTGAACTAATTTTGGTTTGCCTACAGCAGTAAAATCTTAAAGTGTTCCTATTTTATGACCGCCATCCTATTCACAACTGTAAAGTTACAGTAAATTATTTGCTTTGCACTGAAAAATGCATCAGCATCAGAAGCTTGGGTCTGACTATTATTCAGACTGAAATATGAATGTCAGTATACTGGTTTTGTCTGGAGCAGATTTAGTTTTTGTCAGAACAGCTCTAATGGTGCTGTGTTTTGGATTTGTGCTGGAAACAGCATTGATAATACAAGGCTGTTCCAGCTATTGCTGAGCAGTGCTTACACAGCATGAAGGACTTGAGTATTTTTCACTTTGCTCCATAAGCAAGTAGGCTAGAATTGCACTAGTAGCTGGAAAGGGGCATGGCTGGGACAGCTGACCCCAACTGTCCAAAGGGACATCCCACACTATATGGGGTCATGTTCAGCAATAAAAGATGGGGAGAGTGCCACACATTCAGAAGAAGGGGGAACATTAAGAGCTAAAGCATTTGTTTTCCCAAATAATGGATACATGTGACAGAGCCTTGCTTTCCTGGAGATGGCTGAAGACCCACTGCCACTGGAGAGCAGTGAATGAATTCCATGTTTTGCCTTGCCTGTGTGCAAGGCTTTTGCTTGACCTGATGATCTGTCGTGATCTCAACCCATGCTTTTTCTCACTTTTAACCTTCCAATTGTCTCCCCCACTCTACTGAGGGAAAAACAGGGAGCAGCGCAGTGGGACACAGATGCTGGCCCCACAGGGCTGATACATTGCACTGTATATAACACTTCTGCTGCACAGAACTTCCTCCGGTTTCTTTCTAATGACAAATTATGACATTATATCTCTTCAGATAACTAAGAAGCATTTTCTTTTCAATTCAAATAACAAGTAAAAAGAAATGGTCCCAGAAACCTTACCTCCATTTTAATACAACCGGAAAATAGAATGAAATAATAGTTAGGGTTGGAAAGGACCTTAAGATCATCTAGTTCCAATTCCCCTGCCATGGGCAGGGACACACACCTCCAACTAAACCATGCCAGCCAAGGTTCTGTTCAACCTGGCCATGAACACCACCAGTGATGGAGCATTCACAACTTCCCTGGGCAACCCATTCCAGTGCCTCACAACCCTTACAGTGAAGAATTTCTTCCTCATATCCAATCTAAATTTCCCCTGTTTAAGTGCAAAACCATTACCCCTTGTCCTATCACTACAGTCCGTAATGAAGAGCCCCTCCACAGCATCCCTATAGGCCCCCTTCAGATACTGGAAGGCTGCTATGAGGTCTCCACACAGCATTCTCTTCTCCATGCTGAACAGCCACAACTTTGTCATCCTGTCTTCGTACAGGAGGTGCTCCAGTCCCCTGATCATCCTTGTGGCCCTCCTTTAAACTTGTTCCAACAGTTCCCTGTCCTTTTTATGTTGAGGACACCAGAACTACACACAATACTCCAAGTGAGGTCACACAAGAGCAAGGTAGAGGGGCAGGATCACCTCCCTCCACCTGCTGGTCACACTCCTTTTGATGCAGCCCAGGATACAATTGGCTTTTGGGGCTGCAGGCGTACACTGAAGCCAGCTCATGTTCATTTTTTCATCAAAAAACACCCCCAAGAGCTTCTCCACAGGGCTGCTCTCAGTCTCTTCTCTGCCCAACCTGTACCTGTGCCTGGGATTGCTCCCACCCAGGTGTAGGACCTTGCATTTGACATGATTAAACTTCATCAGGTTGGCATTACCCACCTCATAAGCATGTCATTTCCCTCTGGATGGCATCCCTTCCCTCCAGCATATCACCCGAACCACCCAGCTTGGTGTCATTGGCAAACTTGCTGAGGGCACACTCAATCCCACTATCCATGTCACCAACAAAGATGTTGAACAAGACAGGTCCCAACATCGATCCCTGAGGGACACCACCCATTACTGGTCTCCAGCTGGACATTGAGCCATTCACCACAACTCTTTGCATGCGGCCATCCAGCCAGTTCTTTATCCACTGAGTGCTCCACCTATCAAGTTGATGTCTCTCCAATTTAGAGACAAGGTTGTAGTGTGGGACAGTGTCAAACACTTTGCACAAGTCCAGGTAGATGACATCAACTGCTCTACCCCTGTCCATCAGTTCCATAGCTCCATCAGAGAAGGCCACCAGATTGGTCAGGCAGGATTTCCCCTTAGTGAAGCCATGGTGGCTGCCACCAAGCACCTTGTTGTTTTTCATGTGCCTCAGCATGCCTTCCAGGAGAAGCTGCTCCAAGATTTTTTGCCAGGCACAGAGGTGAGGCTGACTGGTCTGTAGTTACCTGGCTCATCCATTTTCCCCTTCCTGAAAATGGGGTTTATATTTCCCTTTTTCCAGTCTTTGGGAACTTCACCTGACTGCCATGATTTTTCAAATAGGATGGACAGTGGCTTAGCAACTTCATTCACCAGCTCCTTCAGGACCCGTGGATGGATTTCATCAGGTACCATGGGCTTGTTCACATTCAGGTTCTTCAGATGGTCTCGAACCAGATCCTCTCCTACAGTGGGCCCAGGGTCTTCATTCTCAGAATCCCTCCATCTGCCTTCCAAGACTTGGTTGGTGTCGTCAGAGCATTTGAAGAGGAAGATTGAGTGACTGAAGTTACTTCTCCTGAATGGATCTTTGGGTTAAATTTTGCTAGTCATCATTCTCAGTGTTCCTTTTTTAATTACTTGGCTGTGGAAATTGCTATTTGTCAGATTCTTATGATAGAAGAATAATATATGATAACATGGGTTTAACAACTTTTATACAAAGAGTGGTCTGTAAAGTAATAATTGAGAGTCTTATTTATCTATGTGTTCTAATACCATGTCATTTTATTTTTATTTTAAATAAAAAAGCATCTGCTGTTTTCCCATATCACATACCTTCTGCAATCTATTTTTATCATCTATATTTAACTTAAAATAACAATTTTAAAAGATGTCTACCCAATGCTCTAAGCTTCTTGACACATCATTAATAACAATACCACTGAAGCTCAGCAGCATACAAGTAATCTAATCTACTAAATAAATTTTCTTAGTTGTTGGGTTTTCTTGTATTTTAGGGACTGGTCTAGAAACTTGTTATATCTGCTACACTGATGTGCATTAAGCAAGAATCCTGCCTTCACCTAAATTTAGGATTAAACCAGTAATATCACCAAAATATATTCCTGAGGAGACTGAAGGTCACTGCATTCTTAGTGCAGCTTTTATTGGTACAAGTATATAGGCAACATCTTTCAAAACCAGCCAACTCTCTGTACTCGCTTCCCACAGCCACCTCAGTTAACACAAGACCAACTGTGCTGGATTAGACCATCTGCTACTCCAGTATTCTGACTTAGTCAGTGGCCAGTAAGAGAGATCTAGGAAGAAGTGTAGGAACAGACCAAACATTAAGTGATAAAACTTCCTTCATAATGTTTTAGTTTCCAACAATTGTTCAGGGACTTCCTTAAGTCATGGGCACTATCTGTATTTTCAGCAGCTATCAGGTGGGCTGTCATGATTTTATTGGGAATTTCTGGCCCCTTTTCAGTACATATGAAGTTCCATGGGACTTTTACATAGATTAAGCCTTGATTAGATATTGGGAGGGGGGAAGTGGAAGGGTGGAAACAACCAGTGAGAAGAACATTTTTCTCCATTTTAAAATATTCTGAGTATGGACTGCAAGTTGCTTCTGGTTGCCATTCCATAATCTACTAGTGTAGAGTTACTGACCACACTCTGCTTCTTAAAGGCAGTTTGCACTGGAACATTTGTGCAAAGTAAGAGTTCTTATGTAAATTACAATTCGCTAGCAATTGGGTGCTAACTTCCCCTGTGAATACTGCCAGCAAGGCATTAGCACACCTCAGCCCTGTATTAACAAAGCAAGAGAAGCTAACAAAGCAAGAGAAGCAGCCATGTTCAAAGACTGACTGAAAGCCCGTGGATTAGTCACCACACAAAGGTAGGGCTCTTAACTGTTTTCTGCTTCTCCTCAAGACATGGAACCAGCTAAGCTTCTTAATTTCAGAGCTATTTGAGTTCAGTGACTAAACTAGGTAGCACATGTACCTCATCAATGCTTTTAAAAGGCTCTGGGCAAAATTTTCTTCTCTTTCAAAGTCTAACAATGAAGTACACTGTCCCACATTTACTGTATACTAACAGCATCCCCAAAGAGAGCCAGCATGAGGTACATTCTCACACTACCTGGAACTTACTTCCCCATAAAAACAAGCCATTAGTAAATCCTTATCCACACAATTAAAAGCTGCCATTTCATTTACCAAAAATGAAACTTAGTTATTCTCCCATTTATAAAAGCAGAAAAAAAAAAAAAAAAACAAACTATTGAGAAGGTGAACTGCTGCTAACACCATGGATTTTCTGCTGCCCACATTACAGTACTGTCACTCCAAAGATGTCAGTCGAGCACTATTCCTAGACAAACCAATTAGTTATAAACTCTTCTTGTTGTAAAAATATTTCTCTAAGTGAAAAAAAAAATCTAAAAAAGTATCAGTAAAAATGAATCATTTTAATCAGAAATATTAAAGGCAAAAAAGCAATCGTGTACATTCACCTACACTAGAAGTTTAAATTAGAGTTTTGTTAGACTCCAAGGAGAGTTGACAAGTGAAGGAAGACAAATATAATGTCCAAATCATTTATTAGAGCCGGGACAAGTAATTAAAGAAAGAAAGAGAAATTCTCATAAGAGACATAAGCAACTGAGTCTACTTTTGGTTTTCTTCTACTGCATACTGAAATAATATAGCAGACTGGAAGTCCACTGACCCTGTCTTCCCAAAACTCCCCCTTCCTCATTAACTCTAATGAAGCTAAGCTGAAAACTTGAATGAGTTTATTGTCAGTTGTGGAAACTATTTTCATTGAGTAGTTTATATTTTATTTCATAGTTAAAAGAAATTTAAAGCATTCCTATATTTTAACTGAAAGTATATTTTTGATCTTATGCCCTAAATTCCTGCAGATTTTATATATTCATGTAATTTATGCATCACTAATGAGTTATCACAGTCTGTTGTGTTAAGGTCTGTGTGGGAAAGAATTGTATTTTTAGAGTTGCCCTGAGTTAAACTGTAAAAGTGGGTTTTTTATCTCCTTCCCAGTAGCTGGTGCAGTGCTGTGTTTTAGATTGAGTCTAAGAATAATGCTGGTAACGCACCAATGTTTTAGTTGTTGTTACGTATTGCCTACTCGGATCAAGGACTTTTCAGTTTCATGTTCTGCCAGTGAGTTGTGGCACAGGAAGCCAGGAGGAAGCAGAGACAGGAACACCTGACCCAATCTAGCCAAAGGGGTAGTCCATATCACGGCACGTCATGCCCAGTAGATAAACTGGAGGGAGTTACCCAGGAGGCCCAGATCACTGCTCAAGTTGGGCTGGGTATTGGTCAGCAGGTGGTAAGCGAATGTAGTGTGCATCACTTGTGTTTATTGTTGTTTTCCTCTTTTAGTTTCATATTCTCTCACTTTGTTATTTCCCTTATCAGTAGTAACAGTAGTAGTAGTCGTTTTGTATAATACTTTATTTATTGGACTATTCTTATCTCAAGATGTGGCCTTTACATCCAGTTCTCCTCCCCATCTTGCCTGGAAGGGGTTGGGAGGAGTGGTGAGCGAATGGCTGCATGGTTCTGAGTTATCAGCTGGGCTTAAATCTCAAGAGTGAAGCCATTACCCTTTCAGGATTGCCGTGGACCTTCATCTCACTGTATTTGCTAGGTATGCAGACCAGCTCTCCACCTTCAACTGAAAGAAACTGATGAATATTTCCTGAAAGCTAAGAGCTTAAGTGCAGTTTTTCACATCCACATTTCATAAGGCACTGATCTGCGTTATAGCATTGGTTATACGTATGCATTTCTTTAATTTTAAAAGCTAAGTCTTTGTTGCAGCAAGAAATAAGTACTCTAAAGCCATTACACCTGGAGCTAGCTTCCAGAAATTAATGCATAGAGACATGATTAGAAAGAAGTGACATATATGTATTTTTACAGTTACTGTTGGGGTTTTTAACCACAGTAATTTCTTAACATAATGGCATGCAGCTGTCGGCTCCTAGAATGCATTCTCTCAGTTCATATGAACACGAAACATTTTGATTTTAGTTTAATAGTAAATATAATATCTTTACAGGAGCGTGAAGTCACCTGTTTGCTTTCAGAAAGTAAATACGAGCAAGCATATGTGCAATTAAGGCATTCACAATCCCATCGATATATCAACTTGGACAAACTCTCTCTAGTTGAGTAATTAAGTTTTAATACCCATTTAATATTTGGGCCACCGCTGAGATTCGAACAAGGGTGTTAATTACTGCCAATTGGGAAGCTGGTTTCTGTGCTACAGCCATCTGTCTCACAGATACTGAATCATTTAATTATTTTAAGGTGTAATTATAGATGTCTCAAATTGGTTAAGACCAATCATTCATTATTTTTAAAACACAATGTTGCAGTCAGATACTATAAACAGTTTTTTTTCCAGATAATATGGTTTAAGTGAGATACACTAGTAGTGAAGTAGTGCTATTACACTAACAACCACATAGTAAAAGTCAGAGATGAGCAAAACCTGATTTGTGTAAGAGTACTCATAAAATGCAAATCTATGGAAAAAAACAAATGCAGAGTACTCTTTGTTTATAATTTTTAAAACTCCTGAAAGAATGTTGAAACTTAACTTTGTTATATGTATTTTATGTGCAATTATTTTAAGTGTGTCCACTATTTTTATGTAGCAGTGGAACTGTATGCAATTATAACATATTATCCAGACGCCATGATAATATAACTGAAACATATCTTAAAAAATAAAAAAACCCAAACCTTTAAATGCATAAAAGTCCTGGCCCTGGATTTACAGCATAAAATGCATTTATCTTTACTTGTTTTTTGACTTTCGCTCTCGGTCGTTCCCTCTCACATTCCCTTTGCACCGGCCAGGTCTGCTGCAATGGAGTAAAGCCTCCCTCCACAACCTACTGCACTGCCTTGGTCCTCCCAGACAAGAGAAGTTATATCAGGCACATGCTGCACATTCCTTAAATGGCTAACTTTTACACTATAGATACCAATGTCTGGAATATTTATCCCATACTATTGAAGATGTCAAGGAAACAGGATAATATATGCTCCCAATGTATTATTGTCTTTTTACATGAAATAGACAGTGATGATCTGTAATGGACATGTATTACATTTTCCTGCATGAAGTGATGTTTCAGAGATGTGATGAAAAAGTGGTGCAGCTTTTTCCATGCATTAACTTGTGATTTGCAAACAAAGCAATTAGGAAATTATTACATTACTTGGCAATAATAGAGACTGAAGTCAAAAATGGTATAGCTAATTCTACAGAGGAACAAAATAAGATTTCATTTATCAAATTCTCTCTCGTCTTTCATCTGAAGATAGATGGCAGCTAAGGGAGCCCCCTTAACCTTTTTAAAACCAACTGAAAAGCAACATATATTACAAAAGAGCTTTTATCTCTTGTTGAAGTTATAAAAAACATCTGTGGCTAATTTTGAGGAAATCCAAAGCCAATTAGAGAGGTGGCTATGGGACACTCTACAAAGCAATAAAAATTTCCTTAAAATGAAAAAGAGTTTAACATTTTAAACAATGAATAATTTTATACAGTGAACATAATAATTAGCTTATTTCTATGTAAATCAATTCATAATTATTAATATCTCTTTACTTCGGAGTACAATTTTGCAGAAAACATTTTTTCCACATTGCAGAAGGTAAAAAAAGAATTATTAATAAAAGCACCCCTCTTAGCCTCTTTTGTTAGATTAGATAAATGAAGGGAAATTAAAATCTGTAAAAAAATATGAGATTCCAAACCAAAAACTCTGACAAAGGAAGAAAGCAGTTTTGATACTGAATTAAATGGACCTAGATAAAGCATAGACAACCTATAATTTCCTTTTCTCCAGGATCAGGACACTGCCCATACAGACCCTTCCAATTCAAAACACCGGTAGGGTTAACTGGATAATTTAGTGGCAATTAGTTTTTAAAAGCTTTGGTGTTTTACTGTGTTCTAATTTCTGAATAACGCCTGGCCTGTAATGTTATTCCCTGGACTTTGTGTCCAAGTTATCCTATTTAAAGCAGTGGGACATTTTATATTACACACAAAAAAAATCTCCCATGTCACCAAATAAACTTATATTTTCTTATTTGCATAGCACAAGTCTTTCTACCTAGCCTGAAGCATATAGAGAGCTTTACAGTTCACTGCATCTCACAGCTGTTTGCAGTATTTCAGATCTTCTGTAATATGAATATACAATGTATATCTGTAATATGAATATACAATGTATATTTGACACATTTTATCTTGACTTCATTGATTAGCATCTCTATACTTTGCCTTACACAGCTCATAGTCCACAGATGAAGCAAATACTTCCTGTGGGGTGTTTTCTCTATCTGATAGAAACAGAGGATGCTATACATCAGATTAAAGGCTGCTGTGCATAATGTAAACTAACCAAACTAAACTCCCTTGAATGCAAAAAAAAAAAAAAAAAAGCACTTTCACAGTATGATTCTTCTTAAATTGAGGCAAACATCTGAACTGTACCTTTTTCTATTTACTGGATATAAAGGGATTAAGATTACATAGATGGCTATAGCGCACATGTCTATAGTTACCGAAGTTTCACTCTGTGACACTGGCAGGTCAGTGAAAAATATGCATGTTATCCGGATTACAAAACCACAACCTGGAGCTCAAAAATTTTGCTCCAGAGTGAACATGAGTAGTTCCACAGATCTCAGCTGAGATCCAGCAGTTTATGGAGCAACCTAAGGCAGCAGACACAGCTGCCTGGAGACAGTAATGTGTAAATGCTGTGAGCAAAGTTGAATCCTTCTGTCTCCACACAGTGTGCTCAGGGCTGCAAGTCACTGAATCCACCCTTTGGCATTTCTAGGCCTGAGAAATGTACTGGAAATAACCTGCAACTTATCTATAAAGATCTGGGTATGCTCCAGGCTAGCAAACAGAAAAGACTGGAGGCTCATTCTCTTAAGTCTGGCTCATTCTGGCTCTGGAGGCTTATCCTCTTAATATATAACCTTTATACCAAAATCCAGGTTATCAATCTCTAAATATTTTGGACTGCAGAACATTTGTTTTTACTCATCTAATAATCTTGCAAAGTACTATGAAACCCTTCATTGTCTTTTAAACTGAAAACTTCATGAGGATTATATGGTTTTAGAGATCATGAAGTATCCTGCACAGATGATCACTCATCTAGTTTGGTTCTATGATTTGCACAGTAATAAAAATGCAGACTCCAATGGCCCAGCTTGCTCTCCATTGCACAGATATCCATATTTCTATTGAGAAAGGCAGTCCTAGCCACCAGGCTCTGGAGTACCCTGGGCTTGGCAGCATCTGCGACTATTCTTACTGAAACTTTATAACCATACAGACGAACTCAAAAAAGAAGAAAACAAACAAAAGAGAAAACAAAAAAAAAACAAACAAAACAAAAACAAACAAAAAACTCCCCAAGTAAAATGGAACAATAAAAGGACAGGAGGAAAAATTAAACAGGAGCTTTGTGGTTAAGGCAGGTGCAAAGAAGAAGGGAAAATCACATTCCAGTCCATATTTCTACATTTTTGCATTTTATGAAACTGATTTTTCATGCAAGTATGTGACTTCTCATTCTTCAGTAAGTACTGAAACACCTAGAAGCACAGTCATTTCTGGTAAACCGGCAAACTTTGGGCTCCCTCATAATGCTATTATAAAACTGCAAAAAATAAAATGTGGAGAAGAAGAGGAAATAAGGGACCTGAGATAGTCCTGAACAAGCTAGCTCACACGTATCAGAAGCAAAACAGCAATACAGCATGAGAAAGCTAATTAACTGCAGCTTGCTTGCAGTCACAGGGCTGGTTGATTCAGAACTCAGAGGAAGCTAAGTAGTTGCTCTTATATTATTACAAAGCCCCCAGCAAGAAGGAAAAAGAAGTGCCCAGGTTCTGAGGAGTGGAGTTTTAACAAAAGTATTGTGGAGTATAAAAACTGCAAATCTACTGGAAGAAATATATTCTGTTTCAAAATAATCCTGAGAACATGGTGATAACATGGATTTCAGGAAATGCTGCCTGTAAAGTACTGCCACAAAAGTATGCTACAGAGCTAAGTAGAATATTAAATTCATTTTTATTCATACCAGAAATAGGAAGTTAATTATGTATTTCCCAGCAGCAAAGCTAAGTAATCTGAATTTTTATATAGATTACTTTCAGTGATGGTCTACTCCTTTTTTCACATGAAGGAATAGGTGTTCAGACATAATAAATGAAAAAAAAAAAAAAAAAAAAAAAACAAAACGAAAACCCAAACAGAAAAAAAACCAAGCCCTCTTTTTTTTTTTTTTTTTTTTTTTTTTTTTTTTCCCCTAAGTACTTTTATTTAAATAATTCTGACTCCAAGTGTCATATGGGGACATGTTAGAGTTCATCTGCTAATCACTTTTTGCTTTAACTGTTTTCTATACACTTCCTTATCAACAACTGTTAAAGGAAACCTTTTCTATTTTTAAACAATATGCTACCAGTTAAAACTAAGTAAATTTAAAGATCCAGAGAACATACTTTATTTAGCTTATATATGCAATACTCATTGAAAAAATTGAGATCTCAGTATTGTACTTACTGAATCTCTTTCAATTACTTAGGGAAATACGCTACTGAAATAATAACATTAGATCATCTCCAGATATTAAAAAAATCCCAGCAACTTCATACAACACATCATCTATTTGAATAATTCCTTTTATTATATCTGATTTGTTTTACAAATATATGACTACTTTGCATAAAACTTTTACTTCCCTACTCTGGATACATTTGAGAAAAAGAGTTGAAAAAAGTTAGTCTCCAGAATTTTCCAGTTCCAGTGGCTGAGGTTATTGTTGCTGCTGCAAGTAAAATGTTAACTGACACATAACTATAGCATATCTCCTCCTTGCTTTATCAAAGAGAACTAAAGGAGACCCAGCTCTCCTCTAATGTCAAGAAAAAAGGTGACATATAATGGGCAAAAGCAATGAAAGAAGTAAGTCTCTATATAGAACATCCAGCATTTTCCAGAGAATGACACTATTACTATTAAGAGGAATTGAGTGTTGACTGGGTAATTTTTAAAAGTGAGTTTCTGTAGGTGGTCCAGCAAATTAGCAGTGAAGACACTATATGTATCAATTAGGAAAAACAAATATTGAGGATCCAACTATGATGATGCTTAGGCATTTTTCTAGTGCAGTGAGGAATTAGCTTTAACATCTGACATAAGGCATAGCTTAACCACAGTCACGTCACCCTTCCACAAAGAGAAAAGCTGATTTATCAGAGGTGCCTGAGTGTACACAACACTGAGTTGCATCTGTGATACATCTGGATTATTGCCATTAGCCAAATACACTGGATGTCTCTTCTGGATAGCTATTAGATGTTCAGGATAAATTAAACTTAAATAATTAAATCAGTGAGGACCTAATAACAATTGTAAACCACAATGCTGCCATGCTATAGGCTTGGACACTATTAATAACTATCATGATAACCCAAGCAAGCTTCTATTTCCATAGGAAGCTATCATTGTCTAATCATAGTAAATAATGATTTCACTTTTTTTACACAAGCTGATACACATCATCATTACCCATTAGTACTATCAGTAGGATGGGCATGACACTTGGAAATTAATACCATCATTCCAAAGATAGGTCATTCGTGGA
This sequence comes from Psilopsiagon aymara, assembly GCA_024733675.1. NCBI lineage: Eukaryota > Metazoa > Chordata > Aves > Psittaciformes > Psittacidae > Psilopsiagon > Psilopsiagon aymara. Next base: position 17,559 of record JANRGW010021013.1, read on the forward strand.
TATCAACTCTCAGCATTTTCCTTCTTAGATCTATCCATGATGGCTTGATTTTATTAGACCATGTTTTGAAGAAGTTTTCGTTTAATTCCGTTTTTCAGGGAAGTCATTTTCATTGTGTCCATTTCTTAAGTAGTGAAAGATCTGATGATCCAAAGACAGAACATCCGTCAAGATTCACACAGCAGAATATGAATGCAAGTAGGGAAAGACCAGTTTGTGGCTCATGTTATTATCTAGTAGAGAAATCTATTAGATCCAAGTTCAGCTGCTGCCTTTGTAGGTACATTCCTCTATGATTTCAATGGGAGGGAAACCAATTACACTGAAAATCATTTTCACTGCTTTTATTTCTAATCAGTTGTAACAAGACAGAGTACATATTAAATCTGAATAGGCTCGCGTAGAAAAATGTTAGTAATCCCTGTGCAATTTATTACTCATATTTGAACAGATACATGTGCTGGACTACTTTGCTTCAGGCTGTTTTATTTTTCTCCATTGTTCTATATTCACCATAGACTATTCAACATAAATAAAGGATCACCTTCAAACAAAAATAACTTATTTGGGTATTACTTTCTTACATACTGTAGGTAATAATATAATTGAAAGTGGAAAATACACATTAAAAAGTCTCAAATTTATACAGTGTATTTTGTGAAAGGTTTCTGAGGGCACTGGTTTTATCTGTCAGTCTGAAAATGTGGGTAATTGGTAGTTCATGTATAAATACACAGAATTACATCCTGTATTTTGCCATTGCCTCTATTGCACATCTAAAACAGTTCATTATCTGTACTATGAGATGAACTCTCCAGACTTGAGAGAATACTGAATTAATCTTACTTAGTGTAGTAAACCATTGAACAATGCCTGTGTTAAAGACAAGTACCTTCACTGTGAGAGTAGCTTGAAAAATTGTAATGGAGGAAGAAGGAATAGAGAGTGGAATGTTTCTGAAGCCTAAAAGAAAAAAACAAACAAACAAAAAAAAAAAGTCTGGTAATAAAGCCTGTGAAATAATTGAGACTAAGACCATGGGAGAACTCACAGAGCAGGAGCAGACTCTAGAGAAGCAAAGCTGTCCTTTTCAGATCAGGGGACCAGGCAAAGTCTAGTACAAGAGAACTGGTCACAGAAAATTAATGTTTTCTTCAGAGGAAATGAGTGTCTGAAGTTTTACCCAAAATCTTTTAAAGCATGAAAAGAAGCACTTTGTCACAAATGAGTAAAATTATAAAAGTTGTGATATTAATTTAGGAATAGGTGAATTGTACAGGCTTCATTTAACAAACTCTAAACACTGTGTTTGCATTTCAAGGAGATATCTGTGTAATATACACAAACTGAAAATGCCATGTTAATGAAGATCAGTACTGGGAAAATACAACCAAATCTGGGAGATACAAATCTACGTGCATGGTAATATTTGAAATTGCTAAAGGACTCTGATACTGAAGCTGTAATACATTATGTTTTAATTGTCTTTGGAAATTGTGGTTCTTTATGTTTTGAATTCAAATCTATGTGAATCTAAATTGTAACAGCAGCTCTCAAACTGAGAAGTGTAATTTAATTTTTAAAGTTATTTTCTTCCATGGGGAAACATTTTCTGCCTTGATCTAAAGCAGCACTGCATTTGAAGAGATTTGCAATGAATCATAACCTTTAAATAGATATCATGATGCATTAACAGCATTGTACATTGAGCATTCATAACTCTTCATAAATGTAATGTCACTCACTGGGTATCTCTATTTAAAAGCTGGATTTATCTTGACAGCTTCAATTATGTATAATTTTTACAGACTTTGTGGTTTGCTTAAAAGTGATCTCCAAAAATCAAGAAATACCACAAAATAACATCTAATTAAAGCTGTTACCTCAAACGAGGACATTTCTAGGTGTGGCAATTAAAGTCAGCAAAGTATTACTCTTACTTAAGTAGCCCTCAAAGAGCCATTCAATTTCAAAGTCAGATTACAAAAAGTTGTCTCAGCAGCTGATGAGTCATTTGGCAGCTAATAAGGGTAAGGTCCCAGACCACACAATTAGTGTCCTGGAGCTCAGTCTATATTATTCTTTCAGACTGCAGTTGCAGATCAAATACAAGAGACTTTCTGGTTTTATTAAGAACCTGCAAACCATTTTCTAGGATGAAGTAGTGGCCAGATAGGCTGTAGCAATGAAGTGAATGTATTTCTTAATATCACATGCAGACAGAAAATTACCCATGACTATTCAGCTGAACAAAAGCATGAACTATAAACCACATGTATGCTGGACTTTCTTTTTTGTTTATCTTTTTTGTTTATCTACTAATACAGACTACACTGAATCTTAATCTCTTAATGTTTTATTTATTTCATTGTTAGTTCTGCTCTACTGCAAATAGTAAAATATGGTTCTCTGTGTTCATCTTTGATGGAATACTGGCATAAAGTTGTAACCATGGATGCATGCATCACTGTTCAACATTATTTAAGTAAATTAGATTTGGGGTTCAAAGACCTTAATCTGCTAGCTAAACCATGGCAATAACATTGAAGAATGTTTTAAATAATTAATATGGAGGAGAGGAGACCACCAACGAGGGGAACCATTAAATCCTTGAAAATACAATGAAAAAAACACGAGTCCTGTTTTAATGATACAACTTAGCTATTTCCTGTGAAGAGGATTATTTCTTTTTAATAAGTTCCTGGCCTGGATGCCCTTTAGACCAGACTGAAATTGTACTAGGGTGACGGAAAAAAATGAAAGAGGGTGAATTTCTGGTAAAACTGCATCTGATTCAGTAGTTTTTTAAAACAAAAACACAACAAAAGGGAAAAGTACAAATGGCGAACAATGAAACATCATCTTGTGATGGAAAAAACAGAGATGACCCACAATTTGTATGAACAATTTATCACCAAGTTTTCCAAAATAAAAGGCTAGATGACAGTTTAAAGAAAGAAGGTGTCACCTTAGGTGGTCTCTGAGCACTCAGGGTGGGCAGGAGGCCCTGAGAGGACGGAAGGACAAGGCTGCTGCAAAAGAGCCTGAGCTTTGCTCAGTGCATCCAAGGGACTTCAGTCTGGATGAATGACTAATCACCTAGATGGGTCCACTGAATGAATGGGCTAGTTGTGTAAATGATCTCCCTGAATTATCAAAACCATGTGAATGTCTGGCTCAGCCAGGTAAATGGGCATGGGGACATGAAACATAAGGCTCTAGGGTGGGACTACGGCCCACAAGAGGTGGTGGCTAAACCACAATACCCTTCAACTGCACTCGAAACTACTAAAGACAAACACCCTCCAGACATTATGCCCAGGGAACACAGTTTTCTGGTGAAAATGTTTGGCTGAAGGATTAATGAGCTGGCATGGGCTACCCCCAGCTCCTGTATCCCATGAGGAGTAGCAGAGATAAGACACAACATGCAAAGACATTGAAACCTGCAGGGAAGCGGCTTGGCCACCACCATTATTTCTACAAGATGCGATGGGAGAATAGTCTGTGAGAAAAGCTCTGCTAGAACTAACAGCAGACTGACGCCTTTTTTCTCAAACAATGGTACAGCCCATGTCAAAAGGAAAACACTGATGATTTCTTCAGGAAACTCGGTACATAGTGGAGTATCATCTAGTGACCCCGCAAAGTAAAGACCAGAATTCTAGAAATACATTGTTAAAGAAAAAGGAATAGGTGGGGTAGAGAGAGTGTGCACCCCAAACAAGCTGCACTGCAGGTTTAAATCAATGGCTTGCTACTTGTAATGAAAAAGCAAGTTTTATAATGGATCCCACTAAGAACAAACAAGTGCAAACAGTGTGCTTCAATGTACAAAGGACTTCTAACCTCAAAGTAATAGGACATTAGATCAGTAGAATGGACTTCTAAAATAAAAGCTGCAACAGAGTGAATCTCTTAATATCTACTGGACGGGAGTTGGAAATTCACTAAATAAGCAACAAACCCCACGGTAATTCCCATTCATAATGGGCTTATGTCAGTAGCTGCATACATTGCTATTAAAAAAGAGTCAAACCCTACAGAAGCACTGGAGATAATGCATTCAACTGGGGACTGATCTGGGTGATCCCTTCATACAGCAAAAAAGAGTATGGAATGCTATAGACACTGAAGGGAGTAATTTAATAAAAACTGAGGCTTGGATTATGTCCAATAGATGGTCTCCTTCTCTTGAAGGAAAACATAATGTTACATGTTCACCATGGGAACACTGAAATGTGGAACATATATATGAAACCTGTTTCTAGTCGGTTCTGTACTTTCATTTGGATTTAAGTGTGCTGATACATCACTCTGCTAAACCAAAATCCCACGTAATGTCAAGTAACTCTTAATTATTAACTTTGGTATTAAAAAATCAAGCCTCTATGTGTGGAATATTTAAAAGAGCCTGGGCAGAAAGTATTTGACCCTGATATAAGGCAGGGAAGAAAGACAAAGATTACCTAATATTGATTGTTACAGAGTTATACTCTCAGTTTCTAGATGAAGATTAAACTCCAGAGGGGGATGAAGTATACCTTTGTGACATGTTGTATGTAACTTTTCAAAATGATGATGATGATAGTGAACTAATGCCACAGTAGATTCCAATCTTTTAGAAGTAAATGCAGATAGAATTCTAGATCATAAATCCTACTTCAAGTGTGGTTTACCTGGTATCAGAACCAAATTATAATGTTTCATTTGGTCTTTAATTACCCTCCAAAATGGAATGATGGTGGAATCGCCTTCTTCTCATTACTCATACACCACAGGAGACCAGCACTCATCTTGCTTACCAGACAAGAGCTCTGTGTGGGGTTTATATTCCAACAGATTTTTTTCAGTCTTTCCTTTCTAATTAGCCTTCCCTCTCTCTTCAAGAAAATTTCATATAGTATGCCAAATTCAGCTGTCATTATTTTGAACAACTTGTTCAAAAGATTGCATGTTGGAAAAATAATAAATATGTTCTCAGCCATATGATAGCTGTGAAAGAAAAAATGTCTTGGAAAAATAAAAATTAGATACAGTTTAAATGTACTCAAAGATTGACTGTCTTTATGGTGTTTTATGTGTGCCTGACTAGACTCAATTATATTTATCAATAAAACATGGAAGGAAACTTCATTTTAATTTATCTCCTTATTATTATAGATAAATTTCATTAGTGGCAACTGCCCTTCTGTTTCAGCATGAAAATGTAGAGGATGTTTCGTTCATCTTACTGATTAGCACTGCTAATAAGATGCTGTGGATGAAGGTGCCCATTTATAAGAAAAAGAGAGGATCTTTGTGAACCACTTTACAGAAAAGTCCCTAAAAACATTCCCTACTGTGTATCTGTTTGTTTTTATTTATGGAATATAAATACAGGTTTCAGTAGAACTGATGTGTCTGATCAGTGTCATAAAAATGCACTGAAAATGGAAACTGATGGTGTGAGGAGCAGGGTTCCATACCGACAGGAGCCCTTGCGGAAATCTGAGTTTGAGAGCTGTCTTAAAAGGTTCAGTGCAAGGGTTTTCTCATCCTTCTCACATACCCATCTGGGATTCCTACCCTCATCACAGGATCTTCTGCATAAAAGATTTACTGAACTCAGAAAAATGGAACAGTGCAGAAGGCTACAGTAGTTACCAAGTTATTTTAGCAGTGATAGCAAAAAGCAAGTGCTTACCTTGTTTAAACACTGACTGGTAAGGATTAATAATTTATAAAGATCACAAGGTCAGTATCAACTATGTGAAACACTAGAATAACCACATATTCTCCTGCTGACATTTATTTCTTAGCACACGTAAATAACACCTAAAACAACTGAAAAAGTGCAGTGTTTGAAGGGCAATATACTGTTTTCAAACCACTACTTTTCAAATCCTTTTAAGTAAACTCATTAAAAAATCAAGTTCAGTTTTGCCTAATTCACTCATTGTTTTAATGACAGAATTCGAAAGGAATTCTTAAAACCATGTAAAATCAGAGAACAAAATCAGTACCATAGTGGCAAGTGCACAGTCACATGTGAGACAAAGCATGTAACAGAGAGAGTCCTCACACTGTTTTGAAAAGTAACAAACTCATCCTGTAACCCATCCCCAAATCAAATCATATCAAATCAAATCCCATGAAATTTGTACCCTTAGATACATGCCTTAGGTTGCATTCAGACAGCAGATGGTTTATTTTTTGCATGAAAATGGGGGTTATAATTCTTGCAGAGTGATCTTCAGAATGTTGAAGATGGACCCTGAAAGCTTCTAAAAATAGTAAAATCAAGAAACCATATGGTAGCAAAACAAATAACAAAGGTCATAGTATATGGTCTATTCATTACTACTATGTATATGTCCCAAAAATGGAGAGCTAGGAATTTCCTAGAGAAATTACGTCGGCCGTCAAAGAAAGTGCATGTTCAAACATGGGAGGGAAGGGGATTCTTACTGTTAGAAGAGTAAACCTTATTCCACCCCAAAGTTGCCTCAGTGTAGTTAAAAGTAATTCTCAAACTATTCAGTAATTTCAAAGTTTTTCATGAATAATCGTAGCTCAAGCATTTCGGGTTGGTTTTTAACTCCTCGGAGAATAGTACATGGAGTAGACAGATTAAAGGCAGTATGAAGACTCCCTTTTTACAAGGACTCCGACACAAAAGATATGGGGCAATGGGCACAGGTGACTCCTGTGGGGATTACAAGTGGACCCAAGAGGAAAATTTTTCATGAAGAGAAAAATCAGCCACTGGAATCATCTCCCCAGAGAAGTGGTGGACACCTAATACTGGACAGTGGACATGGTGCTTTTATTCTATTTCACAGTTTTTATCAGAGATTGCAATTTTAAATAAAAACATCCATATGTGTGTGTATGCATGCATGCCTTGGAGGCAATTAAGCAATATTACTGCCATTCCAGAGGCTGTAAAATGAAGTGCAGAGGTTCTTAAACCATAATGCCCAAGAACTATTCAGATCCCTAACTCAGAAATAAGAGGTTATCATTTCCATTTCCTTGAAAACCAATACCAAAGTTTCATATACTTTACAATTCGTAGAAAACATCACTCGAACTACAGTATTTTCAGAAGTCAATGCTAGAATTGTTTCTGCAATTTGTCAGGACTCAGATTTGTCTTCTACCAAAATTATAGCAGTGCAATGTAGCTTTAAAGATACTTAAAGGTATATCAGGCCTGTAATTCCACTGAACTCATGGATAACCCTTAACCTTTTCTACGTTTTATAGTTTCTCTTCCTCATTCCACTTCCCCTGCAGTCTGACACTACTAGACTAAAATTGCCATTAAATATTAAAGATATCAAAAATCTTTGATCTAATTCAGCAGCATACAGGAGAGGATTTGTAAGCAAAAACATATCCTAGGTAAGCATTTGATAAGGTGTAGCTGTACATGCTTTCTCCAGGCAACATCATGCATATGTCTCAGAGTGCCTCTCTCGTGAGAGACCAGCACTTCTCATGTACTCTGCCGCCTTCTAGTCCCAGTCATGTTTCACAAGTTCAATGTCCTGGAAGTTAAATCCTCAAAGGGTCGTCCCACAGTACATCTAATGTGTACAGACAAGCTTGAATTCATCACAAGGCACAGAAGCAACATCTCCAGAAGGAAAGGAAAGATGGCACAATGAAGTCAAGTAAATGTAAGAATCACTATGGGGATGCAATCATATCCGTGCCTACATATATAAATCTCTATATTTAAATACATATATATTTATCTCATTCAGAATTTTAGCTATACATTCTTTTCAGTGTTTTGATTGACTGGCATTACCAACCCTAATTCAAGTGCTAAATATTCATAATTTCATTTCTGTAATACACTGAATCTTGTTCACTATACATGGAATTAAGGTCTAAACATATGTTCATAAATTCCACATTTTAGAGTTGTTCAATACCATAGAATCTAAATTTCTTACTAAAGCAGGTAAAAAGCCTAATGAAGGCAGAAAGATCTTCCCCCTGAGTACAGAAAGCTTCGGTTTAGACTTGGAGTGAGCTTTCAGACCCTCACAGTCAACAGTCACACTGCTGCTATTTGCAGTCAGCTATAGTGCACTGCAAGTTCTCTCTCAGATATCCTTCATTTTTCATCTCACATCTATTTTAGTCCAATTATTCTACTCCTTCCTGGACAGTAAAAGCAGAATTTTACCTCCTATCAATGCCCTGCCGTTCTTTATTAGACTAAGGGACAAACGAGACTTCCAAAAGGAAAGGGCTCTGCTCAATATGGTAACAAATATTCAGGATTTCTTTAAACACAATTACTGGGACTTACTGCAGGTAGAGCTCCCGACCAAATTAAGTCATAAGTTAATTTTTAAATATGTTCCACACTATCAAAGAAATAACTTTTTCAGATTAAAATGCCATCAAAAATGCTTCCAAGATAACCTTCTTCAGACAGTTTCAATAGCCTTGATTTTCCTAACAACCACCTTTTTCTTCAAGTCTAAAATTATACATCACCTTAAAATAAGCACAAAATCTAGGTGACCGGTAGTAGCTATGTTTGAAATACACTTGAAAATGATAAGCCATTTGAACAAAGAAATTACTTTTAACAGAGTTGTGTATGGAAGTGACTTTTAAATGTGCATAACATGCACAAAGGAAAATCTAACAGATTAGCAACACATGAGAGATTAAGTAGTTAACAAATTAATTATGTGAGGATAAAAACTGTGTGATTTAAGCTGTAGCCTTGAGCTCATACTGTGCCTTAGAGCTGCTTTCCTAGTTATTTTATCAGAGATTAACTTAACTCCTCATAACTTAAATTCACGTAACCCAAGAGATGTTCCTTTCTCATATACAGTATGTTTACTAATATCATAGAATCACAGAATAGTTAGGGTTGGAAAGGACCTTCAAATCATCTAGTTCCAATCCCCCTGCCATGGGCAGGGACACCTCCCACTAAACAATATCACCCAAGGCTTTGTCCAGTCTCAACCTAGCCTTGAACACCGCCAGGGGTGGAGCATTCACAACTTCCCTGGGCAATCCATTCCAGTGCCTCACCACCCTCACAGTAAAGAACTTCTCCCTTATATCCAATCTAAACTTTCTCTGTTTAAGTTTGAACCCATTACACCTTCTCCTATTACTAGAGTCTCTAATGAAGAGTCCTTCCCCAGCATCCCTATGGCCCCCTTCAGATACTGGAAGGCTGCTATGTGGTCTCCACTCAGCCTTCTCTTCTCCAGGCTGAACAGCCACAACTTTCTCAGCCTATCTTCATACTGAAGGTGCTCCAGTCCCCTGATCATCCTTGTGGCCCTCCTTTAGACTTGTTCCAGCAGTTCCATGTCCTTTTTATGTTGAGGACGCTAGAACTGCACACAATACTCCAAGTGAGGTCACACAAGAGCAGAGTAGAGGGGCAGGATCACCTCTTTCCACCTGTTGGTGCAGCCCAGAATATGGTTGGCTTTCTGGGCAGCAGGCGCACACTGCCGGGTCATGTTCATGTTTTCATCAACCACGACCCCAAGTCCTTCTCCACAGGGCTGCTCTGTCTTCCACATAATCGAGGAACCTCCAGGATTGCTTGTGCCGGGCCGTTCCATCCCATGAGAACAAGCGCCTGCAAGCATGAGGCTATTCCTATCTGTTTATAGAGAGCTTCATCCACCGAGTCCTTTTGATCAGGTGGTTCATAACAGATCTCCACAATAATGTCTCCCATTGCTGTTCTCCCTTTAAACCTGACCCACAAACTCTCTGTCGACTGCTCATCTGTCCCCAGACAGAGTTCCATACTCTCCAGCCTGCCCCTAACATAAATAACAACTCCCCCTGCCCGCCTACCTGGCCTGTCTTTCCTAAAGAGTCTGCAACCTTCCATTCCAACACACCAGTCATAGGAGCCATCCCACCATGTTTCTGTGATAGCTATTATATCATATCCTCATATATTTGATCAAACACAGACATTACACAAGAAACTGCCTACAGATACACTCCTAGTAGTTAAAGCTGTGCTCTACTGAATGTTGAGTACAGCATTTTCCTTCTCCATAAAGAAACAATCAAAATACTAGGAAAATTAAAGTCTCTGTGTTGGAGGGGAGATGATTATTGAGAAGAGCTTACAACTTGTTCTGATAACATCAGCTTAGCACAACTGGACCTGTACCTGAAAGAAGTGTATGTTTTCTAATATCTCTTTATGAATTCCTCTCTCTGATGAATCTTTTCTGGTTTTGGTCACCAACACTTATTCACCAGAAAAACTTATTTATTCTCATTGACTAATATCAACATTTTCATCTGAAGAAAGCTGGCAGATCCCATTACAATAAGCAGAAGATTTTTTCAGTCTGCAATAATATTAGCATAGTTTGTGTACTATGAGAGTAATTCAGATTATCATCCTGTTTTAAAATCCAGTAGTAAAACCACATCAGTATGAGAAAAGTACACAGTAAAGCAGAGCTTCTGTGGCTGGCTCAAAATCAGAGACTGCCATTGTAAAGAGTGTTAGGTATTACAGTTTACAGATTTTGTAAACATACAGCAGTGAATCTGCCAAGAGAGCGAGCTTACAATAAAGGGTGCTACCAGTAGCTTCCTTAAAAGAAGGCAAATCAAGTATGGCAACTTTGGGGGGTTCAAGAAGGCATATTCCTCTGTGCACATACAGTGCAGTAGACAATTTTAGAGAGACAGAAGGCTCGTCATGGACTTCAGCAACAGAAAAGATAAACCTTGCTTGTACTCTAGCAGGTTTATATTTTATTTATCTGTTATATGAATGTCTCCCATCAGTATTGCTGAAGCTCAGATAAAATGTCTCTACTGCCTCAGGGCTACAGTAACGTAGCTTTTGCACAGTCCAGGAAGAAGAAAGAGGCCAAGAACAGATTAACATAGAACTGCTATTCATGAAACACATCACTTTTTCCTTCTTTTGTACCTTGCTCTGACAAAAACATCTAGTGATCACTCATCTGGTTTTCAGTTATAGACACAGCCTCCAAATTACACAATAGTAATAAACTCCTGGAAACACTAAAATTGAACTGTAAATGACTGGATAAAAAGGACAACGCATTAAGTCATTATTAAATCAGGTGCATGAATAAAGAAGAGTTCTGAAGATTTCTTTTTATTTATTCAGTGAGCCATCATGTGATTTCCATGTGCTATACCATCCCTTTTAATTACCTGCCTACCACACCATCTCTCAGAACCTCTCATAGATTTACTCCAGATCAGGCACAGTCACATCAGGTACAGTCAGATCAGATCAGGATCTGACAGACAAAGAAGGATGCCAAACTCCTCCCTAGCCATACTTCACGCTTTGTGTAGCTGGGCTTTTGGTAAGACTCTGCAGGTAAGATATATTTCCTGTCACTGAGGCACCACAGTAAAATGCACCCAACTGAAGAGAGGAGGCAGAGGAGAAGCTTCAGCCTCCTTCCCCAAGCCTACTGTATATCTACTGTATACTGCTCTGCTGAGCCAAGACTGGACCCAAAAAAGGTCTCCCAAAGATTTATTCATTAATTGCCCCAAAGCAGTTAACCAAATACTGAAGCAATACTGTCTCTGGCATCTTTAACAATTGGTGGAAAGAAGTAAGTGTTACCTCAAAAACATCCTTCTTAAGGTGATGCCCATAAAGTATCATGCAGTGTTTCCAAACTTTCTAAATACATTATAAAAGATGTGATTTTTTTTTTCCTGTAGTTCTCTTTTCTTGTTTGGATTTTATTAAAATAAATCTGGAGTGTATTCTAAAACCCTTGTTTTATAGATTAAATGCAGGATCAGTAACATTGCCTAATATGAGGCTTGTGGACCGTCATGGTAAGATTATGATTTACAACCACACTGTTCAATACATGCTGTTCATTCAAGATATATGTTATCAGATTTTACAAATGGTTTGAGTTATTTCATTCCATTTTTGTGCCTCTCAAATTATGTAAATGAATGGCACATTCCTGTACAGTTGCAAAGAAAAGAAAAGTTTACTAGAGAATGACAATTTTCCCTGTGGTTATGAAGAACAGATGGCAGATTTTCTTAAAGAAATAGTTTCAGACAAGGAAAATGGTCTTAAAGGGAGGAAGACTAGCTGCAACAACAATTAGAATGTGCTGCATAATAAGAAAGGGAATTAGAGAAGACAACTTTAAGAACGCGGAAAACCTATATAATACGTTAGCAACTGCAAAGTATGATGGTGAATTGGGAAAATTGTGAGAGTGTAAAGAGAGTTTAGCCAAGACTGGTTACTGAGCACGGAAACTGCAATTCATGGAAATGCTTGGGAAGTAGGCCAGGTCTACTGGAGGCTGGTGGAGCTGGTCTGATAAGGAAGGGGAAGAGGTAGGAGGTAGGGGAATGGTAGGAGGCTTGCCAGACTGGTCAAGGGGGCTTAAAACTAGATGTGTTGGGGGAGGGGGGAATCATTCTATCCCAACACTCCCAGTCACTTGCCCGCACCTGTAATAAATGCTCAGAGTAATGTGGAGATATTCCAGCCATTCCAACCAATGAGCCGGCTTCATTTGGAGCTTGGTTCAGATGCGTCTAAACAAACGCCCTTAGCATGGGGAACGAACAAGAGGAATTAGAGAGGTGTGCACGTCCACAGTGATATGATATAACAGGCATCACAGAAACATAGTGGAACGGCTCCTATGACTGGAATATTGAAAAGGAAAGTTACAGGCTCTTTAGAAAAGACAGGCTCGGAAGACGGAAGGGGGAATTGCTATTTAAGTTAGGGATGGGCTGGAGAGTACAGAACTGTGCCTGTGGACAGGTGAGCAGCCAGTAGGGAGTGTGTGGGTCAGGGTTAAAGGGAGAACAACGATGGGAGACATTACTGTGGGGATCTGTTACAGACCGCCTGATCAAGAGGACTCGGTGGATGAAGCACTCTATAGACAAATAGGAACAGCCACACACTTGCAGGCACTTGTTCTCATGGGGAACTTCAACCACCCTGATATCTGTTGGACGGATGGTACAGCCTGGCACAGGCAATCCAGGAAGTTCCTTGATCTTGTAGAAGATAACTTCCTTCTGCATGCAACAGAGGAGCCAACAAGGAGAGGTGCCATGCTTCACCTTGTGCTCGCCAACAGTGAAGGTGTGGTTGGAAATGTGATGCTCCAGGGCACCCTTGGTTGCAATGATCATGAGATGGTCGAATTTGAGATCCTCAGGACAGTGAGAAGAGCATGCAGCAAACTCACTGCCCTGGACTTCAAGAGAGCAGAATTTGGCCTCTTCAGGAACCTGCTTAGTAAGGTTATATGCGATATAGCCCTAGGGGGCAGGGGGGGCCAAGACTCTTGGTTGGAATTCAAGGATCACCTGCTACAAGCTGAATTACAACTAGAAGTGCTGCAGGAGGACCAGGAGACCTACTTGGATGGATGAGGAAATGCTGAGGAAACTTCAAAGGAAAAAAGAGGTTCATAAAAGGTGGAAGCAAGGACAGGCAGCCTGGGAATAATACAGGAATGTTGTCCAGGAAGCCAGGGACCAGGTTAGGAAAGCTGAGGCCCACTTAGAATTAAACTTGGCGAGGGATGTTAAGGATAACAGGAAGGGATTCTATAGGCACACTGCAAATAAAAGACACACTAGGGACAACATGGGCCCTCTCCAGAAGCTATCGGGAGAACTGGCTACCCTGGATTTGGAGAAGGCTGAGGTTCTT
>JANRGW010021015.1:0-10662 GCA_024733675.1 Psilopsiagon aymara
GGCCGAAAGTCAAAACCACAGCACTGCACCAGCTACTGAGAAGGAGAAAAATGACTGCTACTGCTGAACCCAGGACATATACCTATATAAAAATATAACAATATATGTAGGACACAATATAATTTGCAAGACATTTTATAAAAATATATCTTGATATATTTGAAATATATAATAACATATATAAAATAAACCATTATAGATTTAGTCCAATCAGAGATTAGACAGACAGATCATCTGAGCCTCTATGCCATACTAAGGGAAAGAACGTGATAAGCTGTAGAGAAGATTACCTTAAAATTCTAAATCTGATGACAGTGAGCATCTGGAAACAAACACCTGAAAAACAATTTGGGTTTTCCATCAGCAGAGAACTTGAAGAACAGCTGAGATAAACAAGTGTTAGGAATGGTTTGGGGACAGCTGGCTTTGCTTCGTGGAGAGGAACTGGTTAAGATGTCCAGGTCTCCTAGTCCTATTGCCTATAATTTGAGGCTGCAAATTATTAACAGGGACATATCTGTCTCATGAGAGAAGACAAACCCGTCAGATCATGCTATTCAGTACCCACGCTTCTTCTGCAGTTCTCCATTACCAGTCACTAAAGTCAATGATAGTCCCATGTCCTTTTACTACTAGAAAGCACATACATGCAGCAATCACAAGATATGCCTCTCTCGGGAAACTAGTAATAACTTACAGACCACGACTACTCCTGGGCTTGAATCTGATGATTTAAGTTAGAGCTTGTACAAACTGAATGTATGCAGAGTTTGGAGGGTTGATAATGACCCATTTCACAGGCCTGGACCTGAATGAAGGTGCTGGTTATTACTACCTTCACTTCTGAAGTTAGCACAGTTGATGGGGAGCTTGCAGGCCCACCGCCCATACAGCATCAGAGAGATGTCTGTCTTTTACAGATAGCAATATGATTTTTTTTGCTGGGGTTTTATAACTGAGGTGATTTTTGACCATTCCTTGATCCATTTAATGACAGTGGGAAAGGCCTCTTAATAACATCCACTTTGGTATAGGATCTGTGGAACCCCCATAACCTGTAGAAGCTGATGCTAAAACTAAAAGAAGGCTAGAGCTGAAACTTGAAGCTTTGTAACAAGCCCAAACCAGCTGTACACATTACAACATTTCCAAACAATCAATGACACTTATAGCATTAGAAGTGAGAAAAGCCCATAATGAACATCCCTTAAGTATTTCATTTTACAGCACTTAAAAGGTACAAATAAGAGTATTTGTACTCATGTGGGTTTTTTTATCAGAACATGCACATCTAACACCAAGTACAAAATAAGTCATCTTTAAGACTGTTAACCGACATTATGGTTGAAACTGATGTGTCTTCTGGGACTGCCCTGGAGGCACTTCTGAGACTTGGACTGTCACAACTTTATATTTACATACTGCTGAGAAGTATTTTCTCCAAGATCATTGATTATATTGTGCAAATGCTTTCATACAGAAGCAGTTTAAACCAATTTCATTTCAAAGAGTATTTCCTTGCCCACAGTTTGGTGAAAAGTTCATGTCTGTTGATGTGAACCTGGAAGGGTAACTATCTGACAAACATTTTCTTCAGGAAATAGTAAAAGATTTTTCTCTCTCCCACTGAAAGTAGCTCAGTGGCTATTTAATGGTTGATGGAGAGAAAGCACACAACACTGGGCAAACAGCCATTTTCAGCTGAAGTAAATAGTTTCGCAATTCCAGAGGTACCTATATATATTTGGAGTTGGGGATTAAACAATTTGTGTATATCTATCTGAGCTTGCACGTTTTTCAAATCTGAATGTCATGTGCCTTGTTCACTCCTCACTTACCAGACCAGGCAGTAATCTAACTTTCTCACTGAAGTTGATGAGGGGTTTTCTGAGGTTTCTTCTATTGGAAACTATTTCCCCTTTCAGAAGTTGAGGCCTCTGGTCAAGTGCTGGCTGTCCAGTTCAAGCAATGTCTCTTCCAGAGCTATTAATGCCATACAGTATACGTGCTAAGCAAGCAGCCTGACGTTATTAGCTCCTGTTACTCACCTCATTATGAAACTGCTATCAGTTGTTGCAGCTATCATGAAGACTACTACAGATAACAACTGCTAGGTGAGTGGCTGCCACAAGCAAGCTTCTCCTTTCCATTAGTTACCACTGGGGTTTCTGTGTTACTAAGCTACTGCAGTTAGGAATCTAAAAACTCAAGGTCTGACTATATCCACAATGGCAATTTAGGAGCCATTTGTTTACCTACATATAAACTCAATGAAAAGGTCTATCTAGTTCACATTAGATCCACCACTGAAATTTCCGTAACTCTCTTAATGTCACTTCTTTCTGTTGCTATTCTTTCATTATTACTCTCATAGAACTATTCTCAATGAGTTGTAGACTGAATCAGTAAAGCTAACAGGTCATGGTTTTTAAAATGAAGCTAAAACATTGTCCAGTTAGAAGGATCACAATCAATGTAACTGCTGGAACACAAACACAGCTGTCTGTAACAAACATGCTACTATAAACAGAACATTACTACATTAGTAATGAAGTAGCAGACATCAACAAGATGGCACTTGTTATTTTCTGAGAATTCCTTAGAAACAAAGTGACGGGAAGTTCAAATAAAAGCAAATCCCACTTCTCATACCGATCTCTGGAATGTTATGCTACTGTGTAGTATGTGCTTCAGTGCTGTGTCCCACTGGTTATAAATAAGAACACTTAAAATAGAGCCTGGATACTTGTACCAATGCTAAAACTGGATACAAACAAAGCAAACTTCTGTTATACACAAGAAACTTGAACTTGGTACTCCCCTGTTGAAAACTCTTCTTAAGGAGAAACTCTCTTTCAAAGTATAAATTACAGACAAGGTTCAGTGTTTCGTCTCTCCAAATCAAATCTGGTGGCACAAAATGTTGATCCCATAGAGATGGAGGGACAAATACATATTTTCCATAGCCTCAAAAGGATTAAAATTGGTTTCTATTCAACTAAACAGGTAAATTCCTATACTTTTGTAATCTATCTGGTGCAGCAGTTTTGCTAACTTCTTAGTAAATTAGGTCAGGATGTTGTTTCATGTGCATTCTTACAATAGCAATCCCAGCTCATTGCTACTCTCACACCATGCTGCTTGTTATCCTGACATAAGTATGGGGGCATCTCCAGGTTGACCCCAATCAAGGAGCTTATCTTAATGAAAAATAACATTTCAGAAGGAAAAGGAAAAGGGAAAAAAAACCCTCAAGCTTACTCAGCCCAGCTCTCCCACTGTTCATCACAGAGATGCAAACACGTGTGCTAGCCCATGGTAGGGGGTGGTGTCAGACCATGAATCAGTGGCAGGGAGTGAGGAGAGAAGGAGACCTGATTCTTGTGGTGACAGTGATAGTTATAGTCACCCATGATGAAGTGTACAGAAATCTAACATTACTTAACAAGCTTCTACAGTAATACCAGTCTGCCACAAAGACTACTTGCTGTCTACCAAGTTGCTTAGTATGACTGTTGTTTCCTTATGCTCTCCCTCTGTCCACTGCACAACCCTGCTTTGCTTCATCTTATATTTATACTGTGAGCTCTGTTAGTCTGAACAACAGGATACAATGTAAAAAAATAGTGTTATTTTTTCAATCAACATTTGTATTCACTCATCAAGTGATGATAGATGATGATGATGAAGAGGACAGATTGATGACCTAGAAAACAGGCAAAAAGCAGGACAGACAATGTAATTTCATGGGGATTTTCTCTATTAAACTGTGTTGTGGTTGCCCATGTCATAACCTCATCAACAGAACCCGTTCGTATTATTCATATTTAAATCAGTAATAGTAGTCCTTCAGCTGATCTGCATTAAACCCTGAAAGCAACCATACCTCCAGTTTTAGTGAATACGAAACAAGCAGCAAGTTGAAACCTATGGGCCCAGAAAAGGCAGGTTATTTTCTCAGCATTTAATGCTTTACTGTCTGCTCACTGTCTACAGTTCATAAATGGGATTCCTGCAGTTGGTCCCGTTATCCGCTTCCCACCCCCAGGACTGCTCAGGCAGAGCTCTCTTGCCCAAATCTCTGAGTCATCGTAAGGCAACTACTGAACTTCTGCTACTGAGAACCCAAGGGAACAGTCAGGAGCCTAGAAAAAGTAAATAAAGCTGCACTTACACACATACATAGACATACACACACCTTCCCTCTAGAGAGCATATGTCGAAGAACTGACAGAACAATATATTTAAAACTATCTGGCAACACATTATTGATCTCCATAATGTGGATTTTCCTTCTGTCATGTCTTCTTTGATTTTGACCACACATAGGCATGGTTTTAAATAGCACTTGGAGGAAGAGCTGATGACTTATACTGCCTGTTCTTTTTTTTTTTTTTTTTTTTTCCCAAGAACAAGCAGAGCCTGCAACAATTCCCTACAAAGGAAAAGGAAGAAAACAGAGCAGCAAGTAAATTAGCAG
Organism: Psilopsiagon aymara; assembly: GCA_024733675.1. Classification (NCBI taxonomy): domain Eukaryota; kingdom Metazoa; phylum Chordata; class Aves; order Psittaciformes; family Psittacidae; genus Psilopsiagon; species Psilopsiagon aymara. The sequence continues at coordinate 4,481 of JANRGW010021015.1, forward strand.
GTACCTGTTTGGGGAAAAAAAAATAAAAAAGAGATGCTCCCTTATACTATGTATTTAGTATGCAGAATATGCCACACAATGCTAAAAGTGCTAAATAGTAAGAATAGACTCAAGGGGTACCTGGACAAATTCAGCAAAGAGAAATTCCCTGCTGGTATTAAATACCAAGCTTCTGAAGTCTACCTTCCTAGAAAAGAATGGGTTCTTCTCTTCTCTAGCTTCAAAGTCTTTTTTAGACATTGGTTTTGGCCCCTGCTGGAGACAGGATACCCTGAGGTCTGTATTTCAGCTCTTTTATGTATTTTTTTAATATATAAAACCATGTATATACCTAGCATGAGATTAACAGACCACAACCCCCATTCCCTGCTGCCTCTGCCACTGGGGGAAGGGTGGTTTAAGATTTATTTTGTATTTCTCATTATTCTACTGAAATTTGATTGATAATGAACTGATTTCCCCATGTCAAGCGTGTTCCACTCATGATAGTAACTGATGAATGATCTCTTCCTGTCCTTATTTTGACCCTCAAGACTTTTGTTACATTTTCCCTCCCTTGTCCAGCTGAAGAGGGCAGTAATAGGGTGGTTTTGGTCAGCACCTGTGTCCAGCCAGGGTCAGCCCCCCATGGGCACATCACAGTGGCATGTTCTCTAGGGTTTTGAGGCTGTTCAGCCTACCACAAGAAGTGAACAGCTTTCCTTTAGGTCCATTAAGAACAAGAAAATCACAGGAACCTCTTCAAAGGACTGTTTCTTTTCTCATTCTGCGACCAGGATTTAGAATAGGTTTGAATTTAGGCCAATAATTTTAATACTTGGAAGTATCACATAGCTGTGTGCATGCTGTAACAAGGCAGCTTAATAAAAATTCTTTTCTGTATGAGCATTTGTTACATAAACTTGAGTAGGGATAAAGATTAGTAAATTAGACAACAGGAAAGTATATCTATATACTAGACACAAGATTACAGTTGCATTGCTCCTCTGAGTAAAGCCACAATATATCAGAGACATGGAATCTGATTTAGCACAGTGGTAATTTACAGTTAATGGATTCACATTTATAAAATCACTTCACACCTAAGAGAAAAATATACCAAAGAGATTAGCGCAAACAAGTAAAGGATTAGAAACTAGCCTGAGTTACATATTTACTTTAGAATGTGAAGAAGTCAAGTGTTCAGACAGCTGATCTTGATTTAGATTCCTTTCTAATAAGTATCAACATCTGATATTAAAAACCAGCTTTAAAAGACAATAAAATCTGAGTACAATGTATCAGAAAGTCAGGGAGATCAACCGTTGCAATGTAGCAGTCCATTCCATCAGAAACTCCAGTGCTGAAGTGCCAAAGTTTAATGGCATGAGATCTTGATGCTGCAGCAACAGCCTATAAATTCTGCAGCAACTCTGATTTACTGTACCATCATCTGTCATCCTCTACATCCAAAGGCTTTTGCCTCTGCAAAACCTTATACAACTATAGCACACAGCTAAAAGATGTAAGCCTCAGGATTCTGATGATGAACTTCTACCTACAAGAGTAACTAACTGTAAAGAGCTGAGAAAAATTTTCCCCTGTGTTATCCAACCCTAGTCTGAAATTCAAGTCCTTTAAAGTATCTGACAGCTCAGAACCCTTTTCTAAAAGCAGTTATCCTCTTCTGAATAGCACACACAATAATGTACAAAACATATTTTGCATAGCATAGCTTGACCTTAAGAAGGAAAAAGACACAAGATGCAACTACAAGGGATTTTCAGTGAGGTACATTTAATCCCACTTAATAGTGCTTTACTACATGGAAGGCTTAACGCTGCTGAGAGCAGGCAACCCTGAAATAGAGGCAAAAACCTCAGATATATAATTTGGAATAACTGGGCAGTTCATACTTGTGCCACTACAATTTCAGGCTGTTTGTGGCCAAGGCCTAAATTTGTGAAATCATGGGTAAACCTAACTTGGCAGCCTTTAGTAACAGCATCTCATAGAGTATTCTGTTTTGCTTGCTGGCATAGGTCAATCTGTGGGATACTGCACTGAGACACAAGAAAAAGTCCTGGTTAAATATTGTTGACCAAAAAATAAAAAGGAAAGGAGAAAGAAAACTCAAGCAGTGCTGGACAAGGACATATTTAAGTTATGCCTCAGATATGAAGAGATGTCCTATTATGGTCCTGAGGCATTAGCCTTCTGATAAGAGCAGAACTGCATGTTTAAAGATTAATTTCACTTCAGCTTGTAAAGCTGCCACATTCAGGAAGGCATTTTAAAAGCACAGACACTCTTGCTTGTATTTCTCCTCTTCGGTTTATTTTAATTGTACCTTACTCCCTTTACCACAGCCCTTGTTCATTCTGCTAGGTTTTATTTTCTCAAACTGAACCCTGCTTACTGACATATGTGATAATTAACCTGTTACTAAATGCTTCTCCCCAAGCATTTTCTTAACTTCTTCGTTTATTTTAAACCAACACTCATTAGAGACAATATTGTCACCTTCTTTATCCACATTCAAAACCTGCCAGCAGATAGTAATAAATTGCTTGGAAAGAATAGTACACAACAAAACTAAAATACTATAGCAAAAATTGAAAAACACGGCACCCTTCTTCCCAGACCTGTGGGTTCCCTGGTTCTATGTGTAAAATGAAAGCTATTCAGGGCAGCAGTAGGCTGCACTTTACACAGCTTAAGTCAAGAAGACGACTGTTAATAGTAATCAAATCAACTGAACCAGAACATGCTGAAAAGGCATCCTACTCTGAAATTCCCTAGTGAATACAGGGGAATTTCCCCTATGTGACAGGGGAAAAGCTGCCCAAACTTTGCATAGAGATACACCAGATTCCAGTAGACAGATAGCTGTCTACCCAGGTAATCAGCGCTCAAAATTTCTCTTTTGTCTTGCAGATGTAACAAATAAGTGTAGAGGTCTCGCCCCAAAATCCAGCAATCCCAGCCAAATTATATTTTCAGAAAAAAAAAAAAAACACCTCAATGCTATTTCCATTTCTGATTCTCCGAAATACAATGGGTATGTTTACATTCCCAGAGCACATGGTCCAATTTTTTCAGAATGTAGTACAGTGTTTGTCTCTCTTCTCTGTACTATCACCACTCTTCAGCTGTCTTTCACCTCTGAGACAAGCCCAGCAGTGTAGTAATATTCCCCTTCTGACAGGAATATACCGCTGGATTACTCCATACTTAGCTCCTTTCCATTATCCATCTATGGTTGTTCCTTGGTTTCTGGGAATTAGCCAATATCCTATTTCATCTTTCACTCAACACTATTTTACCACAGCTCATAATCTTCAGCAAGGAATCTTGTCAGAGGATTTTAGAAAGCATAAAGGAGTACCACTTATCTGACGCAACATTTTTAATGTACTTTAAAAGGAGTTCAGAAAATTACAAGGCATGCTCTCTCATTTTCAAACTCTCTTGACCTTTGATAGATATATCACCTGTTTCCAAGGATTCTCTGATTCTTCAAACCACAGAAACTTCAGTGTTCATAAAACAAACATTTACCAAATTAAAATACTACAGTTGTATATACCGTATATAACTGCTTTTCCAAATTCTTTCCTTTTGAACAGTCCAGCAACTGAATGAAAGATGGCCATAGGAACTGGAAATAATGCAGGAGGAACAGAAGCTGCATGTCTAGATGGACTTGCCACACAAAGCTTGGGTTCATATTCTATTTCCAAAAGTGACAGATTTCCATTCACATATCCCATAGCAAGCAGTGTTAAGCCTGTACAATGAGCAGGTTATCTTCTAGCACTGCTGACCATTTTTAAAGCAATATCATGGATATTAAATTTAGCCCAGACAATCACTATTTTCTCTGCAGAGTGAAAAGGGTGAGAAAAAAAAGAACAAAAATCATTATTCTTCTAGCTGCCGAAGAAATTATTTCTGAAGATTGTTTAATTAAGCTGACAAGAAACACGTCCACTCTCTGTGCCTTTTAAAGCATCCAGTTTACTTTCCTTCTTTTTTTTCTTTTTTTTTTTTTTGACTGAGCTATCACAATTACAGATAATGCAGAGAAATCAGAGCATGACAGGTAACAGATGGATCTTCCTGATGCAAATTCCTGATTTCACCTACCACCACCATGAATGTACAGAAATGAAGTAGATATAAGGAGCCTGAATAGAATCCATTCAACATCACCTCTGCAAGTTAAAGCTGCTCTGAAGTACTTCAGGCTGTGCAAGTTTAAACTGAATTTGAGAACTAAACTACTGCTGTCTCCGTCTCTGTTCTGCTTAGTAGATTTCTCTCTTACACTAAAAATCTGTCTCACAACACAAATACAACAAAATCTACCTAAAATCCATGTGAGTGTTGATCTCCCAGAAATAAACACAGAAGTCAACTTATGCTTTGGCCAGTTTGGGTGAAAAAATTCCACAACTTACTTAAAAAAAAAAAATAGACTGGGATGAAGTAAGGTAATTATTTTCATACAAGCCGTCATCAAACTGGGTTTCAAATGTTTGGAAACCCTCTGTTAAGAAGTAGAGCAACACAAGTCAAGGCCACTCCACTCAGAGGACTCTGCTGAAGCAGAAGCCAGTGGCTTGAGTGCTCCTTGCTGAGTGCTGAGCTTTGACTTTCAGTGGCTCATTGTACACCAGTTTCTGCACGCAGCAAAAAGCCAGTGGATGCAAGATAGTCTCATATGCAAATAACAAAGAGGAATATCAACTAGGAGAGAATGAGAGGAAAAAAAAAGAAGTCCTGACATTTAATTTAGGAGTTTGTGCAATGCTTCAATGCCACACTGATAAGGAATATTAAGCAAACATATTGGACAATTTTTGAAAGTATTTTATCAACCCATTCAACTGCTTGTTCAACATTAGTCCAACTGTTCAAGACTCCAGAGGTCACCCTGAATAGTTTTTTTTTCTGCAGTAAGCAGAGGAAGTGAACCGTCCCAAGTTCTAAACTTTAGTTTATTATGCCAAAAAAAAAAAACCTCCTCACGTTGCCCAAAGAAAAGCTTTCTATAGAGATGCCTGATATCTCCATATACAAGACAAGTAACAGAAAATGATCTCCACTCAGAAAACCCAAGTGAAAGCATTCCACATTCCAGTATTTAATACTAAAAGGAAAAAAGTATGAGATGAATTCATTTGTGGAAGCAGAAAAAGTAATTCAGGTCACCTAGAGCTTTGCTGAATGTAGTTGAAAGAAGCCAGTGGTTGGTCTAACTGTTACTCTCTCCTCACCTTGCTACAAATCTCATTGCAGCTTCAATCTAGAGCTGTATCTTTGGAAACACAGCAAGAACTACATTTCCTTATTCATATTTCATGCATATTGCATAAAATTTCCCACTCCCTTCTTTTTACGTGACCTAAATAAAAAACTCTTGTAAGCAAAGAATGGGCTTTTTTTTTTTTTTCCTAAAAATACGTTACATTTTACCTATAAATAAGTAATAATGACATGAAGCATCTGAGCCAAGTTCACTGAACAAAAACGGGGTCAGCTATCATAAGAAAAAAAGTGAATTGGTTCATTTAAGTCTACCTTTAATTTCAGAATGGATGAATTTCTTACTGAAGGACATTTGTGCCCCCTTTAAGTGGTGCGATCCCTGGAGCTATGAGGCATTAGTTAAAAATGTGGTGGGTGAAATTACTCTTTTTGAGTTCTGCATCCTTTCGGTTATTGTGTTTTCTATTTCTCAAATCATAAGAAAATAATGGGAAAGGCTTGTGAAGAAAAAAGAGAAGCATTACAAGAGAGTCTGAGAAGAAACATGCAGAAGAGAATAGAATCATAGGTTAGGGCTGGAAAGGACCTTAAGATCATCTAGTTCCATCCCTCCTGCAGGGACACTAAAGCATGTCACCCAAGGTCCTGTCCAACCTGGCCTTGAACACCACCGGCAATGGAGCATTCACAACTTCCCTGGCCAACCCATTTCAGTGCCTCACCACACTCACAGTAAAGAACTTATTTGTTATATCCAATCTAAACTTCCCTTGTTTAAGTTTGAACCCGTTACCCCTTGTCCTATCACTACAGTCCCTAATGAAGGCCTCCCCAGCATCCCTATAGGCCCCCTTCAAATATTGGAAGGCTGCTATGAGGTCTCCATGCAGCCTTCTCTTCTCCAGGCTCAACAGCCACAACTTTCTCAT
>JANRGW010021016.1:0-18782 GCA_024733675.1 Psilopsiagon aymara
CCACAAGTCAAAAACACAGTGCTGCACCAGCTACCAAGAAGGAGAAAAATGACTGCTACTGCTGAACCCATGACACCCGGAAGGGTAAGATCACTGCTTGGATAGGGCTGGGTATCATTCGGCAAGTGGTAAGCAGTTGTATTCTCTTCCCTTCTTATTTCCCTTATCATCCTTATTATTGGTATTAGCAGTAGTGATTTGTGTTATACCTTAGCTACTGGACTGTTCCTATCTCATCCCGTGGGAGTTATATTCTTTCAATTCTCCTCCCCATCCCTCCAGGACTGGGGGGAGAGGAAGTAGGAGCAAGAGGCTGCGTGGCTGAGTTGCTGACTGGGCTCAAACCACAATTGTTTATGCCAGGTACTGCAGATTTCAGTGGATTTCATATAGGTATAAAAAAAGTTAAAGGATTTTTGACCATTATATATCGAATAACTATCAGACAAAATCTGGCATATAATATTTTATTAAATATTAATGATATTCTGGAAGCTGGGCAATAGTTTTACAGTCTCACACTGTGTAATATTTCATGCCTAAAATGCCGCTCAAAGCCAAAAGGAATTTTTGTGATAACAGAAGCTACATAATAGACAAAATAGTGGCAAATAACATCAAGTCCTTCTAAATCATTTGTGAAAATAAGAAAATAAGAGAAAATCGCAGTATTCTAGGTAAGGAGCTAACACAGATATATGTGATAGGAGCCTGTGTCAGCCAGAGCATGGAGTTGGATTTGTCTAGACTTGTGTATCTCTCAAAGCAGATTTAAAAAAACAAAGAGCTTTACACAAAAAACACAGTTTTTAGCAGTATGGAAACAAGCCAACTCGACTTTTTAAAGCTAGAAAATTCACTCAAGGGACAGGGAGAATAGAAGTATAGACAGTTTGTGTAAGAAAATCTATCCTTTCTCCTGAAAACCTTGCAGGAAGGTTTCAGTATACTCAGCGACTTTTAAGATTACAATGAACCATATGCTGCTTCTTTAAGTTCCTACTTAGCTTCAGACTCATTTGAGACCTAGCTGGCTATTCCTTGCCCCTCAGTATCTTTATATGACAACCTCCTCTGTGTCTGCTTCATCCAGCCCTAGGTTTCAAGTCTCTGTCCCAAAGAAGGGCCACTTTCTTCTCTTTGTAAGAGGGCTTTATCTGACCTGTTCTTTGTAGAAGGTTGTCTTTATAGAAGAAATACATACAAACTGCTTCTAAGAAAATATGGATCCTGTCTGTATCTGTAACCAATAAGAAATGATGAGAAGGGGGGTAAGCTTAGAAAAATTCCCCTTCTTATGACACAGGTGTTTAACATTTTGGCCTGCATCTCTGAATGGGCTATTTGCTCTGGCAGTTAGACAAGCAAGCATTAGAATTTCTATTAGGATCACAGAGAAATAAAAGACAATGCTCCTGTCTCTTCTGATACAGTAATGCAACTGTAAGAGTAGTCACCCAAGTAGGGCAGAGCTGAGTTAGATCTTCTTTCTGAGAGAATTTTAGATTCTTTTTCCTCCAAATTTAATGCTCTGTCAGACTGCAAAAGTTTTGGTGTATTGGACTATCACTTAAAATAATTCTGTTTTCGAGGATATGAATAAATATCAATTAGGTCAAAGAATACTTGGGAAGGATCAAACTTCATGGTTTAATTCTCACCAAATGTACCTAATTGGTGGAGCTATCTGAATCAATGTTAATAAAATTATAAAGCACTGCAATTACCACTGCCACCTCCCACTCCATGGGAAAATGTTGTTAAACATTTATTTTAAAGAAAACTAACTACTGTTAATCCTGCAAGAGAAAATATTGTAACACAAATCTTCAACAAAATTGTGCGTAAGGGTGCTGCTGGTATTAACACTGCTTTTGATTGTTGTTTGTGCTCCATTTGCCCTAATCTGTGTATTACTGACACTAAAAAAACATCAAATAGGAAAAATTGCACTTCTTGTGAGTTGTATCTCATGAACCAACCAGCTGTATCCAACGTAAGTATATATGTATATAATGAAATTCAGATTAAATTATTGAACAAGCTATAAGTCTACAAAAAGATAAAACTGGAAGCACTATGAGCAACTCCTACACAATACAGCTCTCCTTCTGTTAAAGTCCATGCCACTAAAGAATTTCACCTCATGATCACTACCTAAATGAATAACCTCCTATCCCTCTGAGAGACATAGATTCAGATGCAAAAAGTGAATGCTATCTCGGCCAAGACATTTTAATTTGCTGCTTCATCTGCAATATACTAACAAAGCATATGCAAAGGAAAAATCTCATTATCTTAAACCAACCCTCATGTAATTTCTGAAGCTGGAAATATTATGGTCACTAGCCTCTTGTTAGTATTATCTTCACTGTTCCTTTTCTTTCATCACCTCTTGCTGCTAATAAACTCTGATAAAAATATTTGTCCAAGATCCACATCTTCTATGTGCTTCAGAAGAGGGCAGGTTAGTAACACAGGGTGCCGTTCATCCAAGAAGTTAAAATAGGGTTCTTAAAAGGTTTGTATGTTTTTAAACATAAAAAATCATATTATTAATAATGGTTTTAATAATGTTTTTTCTATTTTCTTTTTCCAATTTTTTATTCAGTGATTCCTAGAGTCAGTAGTAGTACTTCTCTGCACAAGTTCTTCTTAGATACACATACATTTTAGGATATAAAATTACTGTGCTCTGCTTAGGTTAGGGCAGCCATTTAGACCAGAGGAGACAATTAAAAATCTAAACTCATTAGTTTAGAGGAGGGATTTGAACCAAAGACTCCCTTCCACTGCAAAGAGAGTACCTTATCCAAAGAGCTCCTTATCCAAAAAGTGTTGTTTTCTCCACCCACCACTGTTTCCTTTCACAAATAAGCTGTCAATTTGTGGCCAGTTGTCCAGTAAGAGCTCTGTATCTGCTTTGCCAAGTAGAAACCAAATAGTACAGACATTATGGCCAATTATCTTTACTTCCTCTATGAATGTGTCTTAGCCTTTTCAATCCTTTCTAAGTTAGACTTCTAGGTAAAAAACCCAAGGAGATCTATTACAAATTATACATGATCTTATCTGTTGGAAAATAAAAAAATCTGAAGTTGAATCTGTGCCCAGGGAGCCCAGCACCCTGGAGTGGAGGGGATACGTCCAGGAACAGGCAGCTCCAGTGCATCTGTGCTCAGCACAGAGCCCTCCCTTGTCTGAAGACAGGGTGGATGTGTGTGCTCCACGAGGCCTCTGAAGGTGTTGCACTCTGCTTCTCCATGCACGTAGGTGAAAATTAATTGCTTCACAGGAACATCCCAAAACCAATCCTACTGGAAATAATACAGCTATATTTTTTTCTGGCTGTGTAGTACCTTACAAAGTTTACATTTCTCAAACCCAAGGAATGTCTCTTTTAGAAGCTGTGGCTCTGCACTCTCTTCATGTAAATCCCATTCAGTCTTTCCTTCTAGACTAACATCCACTGTGGAGTCTTTTAGGATGCAGTTATTTTTGAGAGGGTTTTGATTTTTTGGTGGGTTTTTTTTTTTTTCAGTATATTTTCTGCTATTTTTCATTTTTAGGCTTTCATTCTCAGGGTTCCAACTTCAGTATTACATTTCCTGTTATTTTTCTTGATCCCTGTACTTTTCCATATATGGATGACATACAGTAAGCAATAGTTCAGACAGATCTATTTATTTTTGTGTTGACTATTAATTTCATCCTGCCAAAGCTTGATAATGAGGAAGGGAGGCTAAGCTGGGGTGTTTCTTAAAATCTGTGCAAGCCCCTTAGGTAACAGCCTTTGGCAATCTTCAGAAAGAGTCTTTGCAGATTCCTACTTTAGTGGTGTAGAAAATTTAAAATAATGTATTGAAAAGCTTTAGATTCCTTCTGGCAATTGGAATGTGAATTTGAAGAAATTTGGGGGTTTATTTTTATCATCTATGGCTTTGGATACAAATCCTCAGAATTATTGAAATTAACAGGAATGATAAACAAAACGTCTGCTCAGTATATCTCAAGGAAAGGAGATGAAAATTAGAAAAAAAAAAAAAAAGGTGCAAGCTTAATCTAAAATACATCAAACAATTCATCATAGTAGCTTATGGCTATCTTGTCTAACACCATACAGATAATGGTGTTTGACTTAATTAGTATTGTCAATATTTTAATGAATTTTTTTATTCTTAAATGGACTTTACTGAATTTTTGAAATGTTTTAATAAACCCCTTGAAAGGAAAAAAAGCTATATTTATGAACAATGACCAAACTCCTCCAAACTATTTCCTCTTCATGCGATAAGTAGTCACCTATTAGCTTACCTAGTAATAGTCATGTAGCAAGCTGCAGGGGCAGCTTGTTATCTAGCTAAAAATAAAGTGCAGTGGTTGAAAACAAATCTAACAAAACCATTGTTATGACATATGCAAAACTGTGAAAATATAAAAATTACTGAAAAATACATTAATTGTACAGAATACTGAATATAAAATAAATATGATGCTACTGATCATTTGTATTCTGATTTATCTCATATCTGTTGATTCATAGTTTATTAGTATGCTGTGATGAAAAGAACTACCTAGGTACATTTGCTTATTTGTCAGAGAAGCTTACACATACACAGAGAAAAATGGATAAGCCGAAAGAGCACCTGGTTGTTTGTTAAACAGAATAAATAAGGACTCATGGGCTCCAAATGAAGGAAAGGATTATCTTTAGGACTAGGCTTCTTAAGAAACAAAATGTGTGTGCCAGGAATTTTTTTTACATTTTGACATGGAAGTAATATACATGAAAATCTGGTGGTTTAGAAAGAAATACGAGGTTTTGTGAAGTAAAACATGTCATCATTATAGGATAAGAAATGATTAATTTAATAAGTATAACCCTGCTTCTTGATTGTGCAATTTCAACCTCTGGGTTTTCACAGGTGCAGTCTCAGATTTAAATACATGCTTCCTGTTTTTCTTCTGTGGAATAATATTTATGCGTCTCCTCAGTCATCACTTTCTGCATCTCATCAGTGGACTTTCACTTTTATAGCATAAATCTCTTCCACTACATATATACTGTTATAATTATCACTGATGGCAACAGAAATAAGTGGTTATCTCTGTGGAACAGGTGTTTGAGAAAGATACGTAACACAGTTCATCAGTGGATCATATATTTACAAGTAAACACATTTTACAGACAACATAGATTACTACTTGAATGAAGAATTCCCTTTCTTGAAGGCACTGTGTCTAACTGATTGAGAGGTGAATTATGGATCCACCATGTTACTGATTACTGCATTTTATCTAGCCTCTATTTTAAGGGGAAGAAATTACAGCTTATGAAGGCAGTGAAATGTACAATGAACAAAGCAAATGTATAAAGGATTCAGATATGTTTGTAATGCCACACCTATTTCAGCAGGAGTTCTGTCTCTTGAAAAAAAGGTTAGGTGGGAAAATGGACTAGACGTGTTCTTATATATGTGGAACACTCTTAATATTTCCCTTCTATCATTCCTCAACTCTTGCCAGACAGAATGTGATAAATATGGTTTCAGAGAACAAATTTCACAAAAAGTATTTCCCAAGAAACATGACAACATTAACAAAACTCAGGTGCCTGCTCATTATTTCTGTGCTAGACAGTGATAAGGATGCTACGTAATGCATTTTTAATATAAAAATTTATTTCATAAGAGAAACAATGCCAAATGAAAATGTACAAGCAAAAGAGGTTTTGTTTGCTCATTAGTACCCAAACTACAGCTGATAATATCTCCCAGAAGTAGCTCAATATGGATATCGAGTATCATTTGGTAGGTTATTGTACTATTATCTTACATAATACGTTTCCCTTGGAAGAAAATAACTTTTTTTTTTTTTCTCCTTCTAAGTGTGGGAAGTTACAAAAACAATTTGGTAAAGGAACAATGTGTAAAACACTGTTGTTTAGGTCCTGGTCTCCCTAAAATCAGTCAAAGATAAATATTTTATATAGCTAGAACCAAGAAATTCATCACTCATACATATGAGATCTTAAAGTAGTTTATGTTTTTGTGTAACAGTTACCTTTAAATAATGTGGAATGTTATGCTGGTCTTTCCTCGTTATGCATTCAGGTCTTAATAACAGAGCTGGAGTTCTTTGTCAAGTATTGGGAAGACAGGAATAATAATGACTGCATCACCTTTTCTTAATTTCCTGTTCCTGAATGTTGCCTTATATCTAACAATATTTGGGGTGGTTTATGGCATCTGCTTCTTGGCAAAATGCTGTAGCAGAAGGCTTTAGGGCCTGTAGAAGTGTAATGGAAGACTAGAGCCTTGAACGTGTTTCTTTCTTTCCTTCCCCTCACATGAAGGCAGAACCAGTATATAGATCTATCAGTGGCTCCTCATGAGCCTTTTGAGAGCAGCAGAGATATTCTTGTGCTGCTCTGGCAACAGTGTGTGACAGGATATGGAGTCCCATACTTTCATCATACTTATAATACTTTTATTACAGTTTAGCAAGGATTTACATGTGTCACTTGAAGTCAGATTCCTAAATTATTGTAAACCATATGATACCCACCTGGTTTTAATGTGAAATGAGCAGGTCTAGTCTCACAGGAAAACTAGTAAAATGGCATTTGATTATTCCCTGAAGCATCCTTGTTTCTGTGCTAAGACTGGATTAACACTTAACTCTATTGCAGAAATGTTAAACTGGTTAAATACTGCTAACAGGGCATATATTTGAGAAGAGCCAACTCTGACAATCCAAAACATGAAACACTTCAAGCCACGGCATAACCAGCATATGGGATCATATATTTAATGAAGTTGATGGAGATATACTGTTTTATAATACTTCAGAGTCTTGTTTCCTGTCTTTTATTTTTCAGCTTTTTTATATGTGGTGCAGGTATTTCCCTGCATCCTGTGGAAAAGACCATGTCTACTGTTGAAGAGGAGGAGTGGAGAGCAGCTGGGTGGGTATCCGTCCCTCAGCCAGGGTCAACTCACCACAGTTCCTATATGCTGTGTCTTCTAGATCCCAGTATTTCTATTATTTCTAATATTTCTATTACTTGTGTTTGAAATTAAGAAAAGCTTTTGTTCAAGGAGCATTAATTAATTAAATTAATTAATTAAAAATTAGCAAAATATCCTCATAACTCAATATATCATCTATTACAATTGGTCATCTGTAACTAGAGAGAGTAGTATTTACCTAAATTAAATCTTAAAGGAAGAATAACTAGACAGTAGGGTTCAAATTCTTATTCATCTAGGAAGGAAGGAGACCTACCAAAATTAAAAAAAAAAAAAAAAAAAGAAAAAAAGATTGCCAGGCAAATGCTAGAATAACTAGGCTGCAATTAAAAGTAGTGTTTGGTAGGCAGGGAAAAATAAACCAAATGCAAACGCAACCCAAAACAAAACCAAACAAACCAATCAACCAAAATCAAACCAACTGAATTACAAAGTCCAGAGAAAATATGCAAGCAGAACAAATGTTTCTTCAGCCCAATAAAGTACAGACTTAAACATGTGGTTTGGCAACCAGGAGCCAGTTACTGGCAGAGTTGCTTATATATTACAAGAAAACTTTAGGGGCAGAAAAAAATAGTTTTTTTGATGCTGCACTTAAAGGATAGATGCTCTCATGATAGTGATGAATATTTGTGTGCCAATGAATAAATACAAAAGAACAGCCAACAACAACTAAGCCTGGGGGAATATAACAGGTATCACCTTGTAAGAGGCAAAAACCTGTATGACATGGCACCATGTGTTCAGGTAGCATGTGATGCTTAACCTTCAGCATAATCAATGAGGTAATAAAAAAAATAGAAAATAAAAAGAATAATGACCCTCCAGTAAGAGATAAAAATGCATAGTATTGTATTTTTTCTTGGTACTTTTATCACTGTAGTTATAAAATTGTGCATGTAAAGTGTTCATTCTGGAGACTCCCCTAATCATGTCTTCCAATAGGTCACTGCTAACATGATGCTTACAGTCATTTACGTTTTGTTTCTCCACTCCATTGCCAGTAAAATCAATTTTGGAATTTACTTTTATTCTAATTTCCCATTAAAAGATACATTTTTTTTAGCTTCTTTACAAAAAAAAAAAAAAAAAAAAAAAAAAAAAATTGGTGCTATTAAACCTTCTTTGCTTCAAAAAATCTCTGAAAAAATGATCATTACTTATGTTAAAATAATGGAACACCATCTCAACAATCTGAAACAAAACCTTGATAAATGCTGGCCGGGCAAGAAAGATGCATTTGTGGCTGTGTTTAAAAGAAATAGAATCCAAAGGCATATGGCCAAACATGTCTCTGAGGGCCTCTTTATGATGCGATAAAGAATCAGAACAATGATTACAGTAATTCAGATCAAAATACTTTCAGGATTCCAGGAAGTTTATATAAATTGCATTAGCAGTAGCAATTAAAATTCAAAATGCTACCATCATAATTGGCCTCACCCAAAATTCTTAAAAAATCAAATAAAATACTCTGCAAGTGCTTAGTGGCTATTCTGTTCTCATTCAGATTTTACAGACAGTGAAACAACAGCATTCTGTCTTCCTGTCTTTGCAGCTTAAATAAATAAAATATTTTGGAGTCTGAAAGTCTCCAGTGTTCCACAGCAAAAGTTAATCAATGTGCATTAACTTATCAGTATGTGTGCCTGGTATGGATGGCATGCCATGATTCACTTTCATTTCTTTCTCTCCATCTTCCTATATCCTAAATTAGCCAGTTCTGCCTCAGTACAGCAGTACAATGTAGCATAAACTGTCAAGTTTTGGTGTGACTTGAATCACTGGTATTGGTCTGTAGATGATTTTTTTTTTTTTTTTTTTAACTTAGATATTCCTGAACTTACAATTTCAAGCAGCAGTCTGCTACTGAAAGAGGACAATAGCAACATCTTTATGTTATCACATTTTGGAATTTTTATTGCAAGGAAAACCAAACATGAAGCTTCAATTAAAGCAAATTTCTGTTTTCTTAGAGGGTATATTTCTTGCTTATTCAAAATAACTTCTGGATGCTGGGGGAGGGGGAAAGTGTTCCTGAATAAGAAAATCGATTAAATGTATCGAAATACATCAGTTTGAATGTGTGCAAAAGGTCATTATTACTTGCAATTTACTTTTTGCAACAGTGATACTGCCATTTAATGATAAAAAGCTCTTCCTGTAAGGGATAATATCTTATCATCAACCCTCAGTCAAAAGCTTAATTTTTTTTTTATTTATTTGCTCTCTTTTTAAAATGTAACTACTTTTTCAAACCATTCTGAATGCCAATCAGCTTCACTCACTGAGGTAGAATCCTTTTTTCTATGCAGGCTTTCCTGGTTTGATTGCTCTGATCTTTACACCTGTCTGGGATTGTTGCCTTTCCTCCCAAAGCCATTGCAGAGCATGCTCGGGCAGCGGTTTCTGTATATGAGCCTTTTTCCTTAATCGTCAATCTCTAATGGCAGCTAGTACTTTCTCAAGCATCAGATGAAGAAATGGTTGTTTGTGGGTGAGCACTACTGCTGTGATTAACTAGGTCGGATCAAATGTTGAAGTGCATGATGCACCTGCTGCCTGAAAAAAAAAAAAAAAGAAATAAATAAAAAAAAAATACAACAAACCCCCCAAAACCAAACCAAAAATCCAAAAGAAAAGAAACAGATAACACAGAAAGCTGTTCAATCCTTGCTGCCCCCTGCAAACCACAAAAATTGTGAACAGCTTTGTAAATGTCAACCTGAGGTGAGGATGTATCTCATTCTTTGTTCATATAATATTACCTGAGGCTTGAAATCAGGTGCAGAAGAGGATTTTTACAACCAATTTTGTGTATGGGGTGTGTGTGTGGGTGTATGTCTGCAACTCTTTGTCTGACATCACAGAATAACAGACTAGGATGACTCGTAAAGTAGTAGTTTGTAGAGTGTTCTATAGATATTGGCTGACAAGATAGAACTACAGCCAACATAATGTTTGAAAGGTTGAGCAATCCCCATAACAACGGGGTTATCTGTTTATAAATAAAATTATATAGATTTTCTTTACTATTGGATAACAGAGATATATTGTCTCTAAGCATGGACTTCTAATACATATTTTGACCTTAATATGTAAATTACATTATACAGTATATAAAGGAGCAGCAGAAGTTAGTGCATTTATCAATCATCAGCGATTGACTATCACTGTTTAACAACAACAAATGCTGGATTCTGCACCTAGGACAGAGTAATGCTGAGCACAAGTGTAAACTGGGAGAAGGAACGGCTGCAGAGCAGACCTGCAGAAAGAATCTGGGAGTGGTGATTAGCAGCAGACTTAATATGAGCCCTGACTTAATAGTGTGCCCTGGCAGCCCAGAAGGCAAAATGCATCCTGGGGTGCATCAAGCACAGCATAACTAGCCACCAAAAGAGATGATTATCCTGTTGTATTTAGTGTTGGTGTGGCCTCATCTTGAATACTGTGTATAGTTCTAGGCCCCGCTATTTAAGAAGGATTTAAAGGCCCTTGAATACGACCAAAGGGCTAAAATCATAAATGCCCTTATCTGTTGATCCAATGCCCTTAGTTAGGCATATAAAAAATTGCAACTGAAAATATTATTGCTGGCAAGAAACCTGACGGACTTCCATTATGTTGTAGGTCCCAAAATGTGCAAAATATTTTTCAAAGACTTTCAAGTTTGTTGTTTATTTCAAGCAGCACAGAATCATAGAATCATAGAGTCACAGTAAGGGGTGGAAAGGACCTTAAGATCATCTAATTCCAAACCCCCTGCCATGGGCAGGGACACCTCACACTAAACCATGTCACCCAAGGCTATGTCCAACCTGGCCTTGAACAGGTTGTAATTTAACTAACCACTTTTTAACTTCATATATTTCTTTTCAATAAATGCTTCTGTAGTGCTTTTTAATTGCACATACTATGTATGTAGATTTCCTCAAGAAACAACACATTTTGTCATCTCTAGACTCTGCAAGTGGACTCAACTAATTGTTAGAATTGCTTTTCTTTTTATCCCACTAAATTCTGACAGCATCTTAATATCAACATTTTACCCCTGAGATTAAGATTTTTCTTCTAATTGATTCGCAGTTACTAGTTTGGTCAAGATTGGAATCCAACTTGGCTTCTTTGGCACAAGTGAAGACCAAATTAAGGCAGAAAGCTGAAAAGTACTGCTCTTTGTAAAAGAATTTTTGATGAGAAAGAAATAATGATTTTAACTGAGTTTAATCATGGTTAAATAACACTGGACCACTGGAATATTTGTTTAATTGAATAGAGACATAAAATGTAGCAGAGGTAATTTGTCAGGCTAAGGAAATTTAGGTGAGATTCAATTTTCTTCATACACAATTATCTATACTGCATCCTCTGTGGAGAACATTAAGCGCATTATTTTCCCTCTTGGTGTTAGTGTTAGCTGTATTATCATGTGAACAAAGTCAATAAAACATGCTGTTTAGATAATTTCACAGATGAGATCTACAAGAAGGATGATGATTCTTACCTTTATTTTTCTTTGCCTTTCATTGATACCACAGCACACAAAGGTAAAATTTCCTTTCATGTGTTAGATTGTTATTGAACTAATTTAAAGAAAGTCTAGTGTTCCAACCAAAACAATTCTGTGTTTACATAAACATTGCAAAGTATGGAAGTCCCAGTGGTGGAATCTGAAGTTAAAATCATTGAAAGTAGTTTAAAAATAAATTTGAAGTGCCACATTTCTAACAGAAAGAAAGTGAATTATCTTGTCCTTGTCACTTCTAGATCTGGCTGGTTATGGCTGAAACAAATTTCTAAAACAGGGTGAAGAAGCTTGTACTACAAGGATAACAACTTCAGATTATGGTGGTGTCAATCTGATTTCTCATGAAAATGACACAATCACTTTCAATATTCTTGCCTTACCAACGTATGCCGAGAGGGGTTAAAGGTAAGAAAAACAGACAAATTGTAGTCATCATATTTATACGAATCTAAATGCATAGCAAGGGTTAGTTTCTTCTCTTCCTGTTTTGGGCAGACTTCAGTCTAATATTTTTCTTAATTAGCTCTATCCCAGCTTCACCAGTATATCATAGCCAACCCAGCTCTAAGAGGTAACTAACTTACTTTTGAACATAATAAAAGAGAAGCACTATAAGAAAGCTTTTTCATTAAAAAAAAATGCATTATTATGTTACTTCTCACAAGGTTTATCACAGATTCCAAACACAGAAATCTTTCATGAATCTTCTTTTTTTTTTTTTTTTTTTCCTCTTTAATCCAGTCCATTTTAGGAGTAGGGATACTGATCCAGGAGGAGAATGATATCTATGCATTTGCCATCCTTATAAGCCCATCAACGGTTCCACAAATTATATGATACAGAATTATTTTCATTCCAGAGGCATTGTACAAATGTTTTGCTCTTTTAATCAGTTGAAATTTTGGAGTCGCTATAGCTAAATCTGTGTGGACATAGTAGAGAACATCATTTGGCCCATTGTCTGAACATATCTTTTGCTTTTTTATAATGCTTAGTAAAAGGATCTCAGGACCCCAAGATATCCTAAACAGACTGATAAAACAATGATTCCACTAAATACTTTATATGAGATGGGTGATTATAAGTGGAAACTGTTCAACATGTAATAAATGTTCCATCTATTGTTCTGTTTTACTTCTAATTTTAGTGCTAAAACAGCCCATGGTTCCAGTGACTAATAAATAGCAGGTACAAAACCCAAAACAAACTGCACAAAACTGCACACCCCACACCCCCCCCCCCCGAAAAAAAAAGAAAAAAAAAAACCCACAACATAAAAATACCAAAAAAACCCAACAAAAAAAACAAACAAACAAACAAACAAAAAAAAACCAAAACAAACAAAAAAAAAAAAAAAAAACGGGCAAAAGATGAGGGGGAAAAAAAAAAAAAAAAAAAAGAAAAAATGAACAGTGCTGTTATGTAAAGAATAGAATGAAATCTTGGGTTTAAGAAGCCTAGAACATGACAACAAAGTGCCTTTAATACAATTTGAATATTTAAGTAACAACTGACTTATACTGGATGCAGACGAAGAAAACCTTCGGCACAGGGTGTAAGGAATTTCAAATGGAGAAAGAAGGTGAACTAGGTTCTAAGGAGGGAGCAGCTTAAGTACTAAGGGGAAAGGAGTGAAGTACATGATACACACATTAGTGCCTTTGTTATGCCTCAGTTTTTTCCTAAATAACTGCTCCTTTCTGAAAGCACAAATTAACTGGAAAGGCTAGATTTTGGAGATGTTCTAAATGAAAAATGTCAGTATCTGGTAACAGCCTGAATATGAGAGATAAAGGGCAGAAAAGTGTCCAGTATAAAGTACTTGTTTAGGTGACGAGAGGGATTACAGGCTTATGTGCAATGATGGGCAAGGATGCCAAGGTAAGGACACACTTGAAATGATTATTATTTGCTTCCGTTCTCCTAAAAGGTATACATTTCTGCTATAGAGACATGAAAAAGTCACAGTGGTTTTCAGAACTGAAGTTCAAGATGTGTCAAGTATTGAACAAATACAAAATTTAAAGTGAGATTGGATGTCCAAAATTGACATATAACCATAGTATTTTGTCTGTCTATGCATAAAAGTGACAATAGGAGGGATTAAAATACCTGATCATAGTTGCTAATAGATGTCAGACAATTTTCCTTTATATTGCAGGCTTAATTACAAGATGTCGATTGCAGCAATTTAAATGTGTTTAAAAATAAACAATGGTGAAATAATGGAAGTGTCTGGCTATTTTAAAAACATGTATGTATAATCCTTTTCCTTCTCTGATTTCAGGTTCATAATTTTCTACCCTTTCCATGTAACAAATATGGCCAAATTGTATTGCTGATCACAGGAACGTTCTCTGGACCTTAGAAGGGAAAGAAAGTACTGATAGGTGTGTACCATTATGCGTGTACCATCATCTTCATTCTATGATATCCAAATCTTAATTGCAGTATATTAGATCTGTCATCCTACATAATGGAAAAATCCCATAATTATTCTGAAAGTTTTTTAATTTCTTTTTTCCTTTTTTTTTTTTTTTTTAAATTTAGCCTTTTATAGTTTCTATTCTAACTTATCAATTCGATAAAGTCAGATTTAAGTCCACTGAGACTACAGCACTAGTGTCATCAACATATAAGCTGCTAAATCTCTTTGAAACCTTCAATAGCTTTTGTAAATGGCAGAGCTTCTTTCCAGGGGTCCTCATTCCACGGAATATGTACTGGGTTTTGATCAAAATTTTCTTCTTGCCCACTGTAAATAGTTATGCATGCATGGTAGTTGGCTGTATGTGTAAAAACAGTCTTGCAGGGAGAAGAAGATTCCGTAAATGACTACGTGAAACTTGGTCATCAATCCCATGCTTTTCAGCCTCCTACCAAACAAGAACTGATGAATCTCCAGGGGGATATTAATTCATTTTGACAGTTCATTAACAACAATGATCTTCTTTCAAGTTAGTTTTTATTTTTTAAGGCGGCTCAGAATTTAAAATAAATAAAATTTTTATCAAGTACACAATTGACCTTGACATGGAAAAAGAATGCATCTTTATTACAGCACTTGCTTCAGAATTTGGATTTTTATTTATTTGGATTTTTAAGGGTTTGTGTTTCACTGCAATTTATTCATGCTGGTTTTTACTGCTGTCCTCAGTTTGAGACGATTTACTCATAAAAAAAACACTGGTTAGACAAAGCCAGTTTGAGCTGCTTCTTTCAATTTGCTACTGTAAATGTACCCATGCAAAAATGATATAAAAGACTCACAAAAGACAAAACTTTTTTTTTTTTTTTTTTAATTGTAGTGTTTAGACAGTGTTCTGATACCTAAGATATGGTAAAGATAAATTCACTAGTAGAGAGACTGTCTCTTTTCTTTTGATTGCAGAATATCTATTTTATTTCTTGGTGACTAGAAGTCTATATAGGCTTCTATACATCTATCCAGAAGTCAATAAACTTCACATGCTTGTGTATGCACGGACATATGTATTTTTATACATAAACATGTTTGTATAGAGATTGAGTGCTTATCTATATAAATACATGCACAAAAACCTCATCACTTAAGATATTATTCATAATTTTTTTTTTTTATTATTATCAGGAATAAGAATTTCCATGCTAAAAAGAAAATGAATATATTGCCTATTTTTCCATTTTGAAGCAGAGTAGAAGGCCAAAGAGCAGTAAGAAGTTCTCATCATTGAAGAGGATCAGAACAGCTCAGTTTTTTCTCACATTTTATTTATGTGTTCCTTCTTTTATCATTTAGCATTTATGTAATACTCTGCATGTAACCTGAATAGTTATTTTATATTTGAGGTAATACTGAGGGAAATACCATACCACTAGGTAAGAATTGCTGACTTAAAAACCGTCAAAACAAATTTGCAATTACTGTCAAATTTATTCAAAATCGAGATTCCTCCAGGCAATGATTCAAATTTCAAAACATTCTGTCTAAAATGTTTGTGAGATTCTGTTACCTGTCAAGAAATGGACAATCTGATTTGATAATATCTTATTAAAACAAAATGGACTTAAAATCAGTTTTACTTAAGACAATGAAGATCCTTGGTCGAAGGTATATTATTTTTAGATAAAAACATATAAGGAATTTTTTTTTTTTTATGCTTTTTTCCTTGGACACATGCTTTTGGCTGAATAGTTTTTTATAAAGATATTTGTGGTTATTAATTATCATTCTCTATGTAAAGCTTTTTTCCAACTTTGAGTATTAATTTCTGATTTATATATTCATATCCCTACCTCATTGGAAGTCATGCCTACATCTAATTTTTTGTCTGTAAGTGCAAATCTGATTGAGCTGTTGTTTGCTGTGTTCGTTTCCTGTAGTAAAGGCAATCTTGAAGAATATCGTAAAACAAAGCAGAAAATTTTGAATGGAAGGAAACAAGGCAGAAACTGTGAGAGGAATTTATGCCTTTTGGAAAGAATTTTTGCTGCTCAGTGTGAGGCACAGCATGGGCCAGACGTCATGCCAAGGCTGGGCTGGGATGTGATTCTGATGGTGTAGGTCAGGATCGGGCCTAGTGAGGGGAAACAGGGTCAGATGAAGCCCCTGCATGGCTGGGTAGTGCTATGGGGATGGATGTGGGGAGGCTGGGGAGAACCAAGGATATTAATTCAGTTCTATGCTAATAATTCAAACTGGGGGGGAAAAAAAAAGACAGTATAATAATATTGCAAATTTCGTTAGGGCTTGGAAGGCTTCCTCCCACTGCATCTAATTTTATTCTCCTTATAAGCCTGAATGTTGCTGATTGCATGGGCATACTGTAATTTAGCCTGTAAAACTGTCATAGAACACAAAATCTTGTGCAGTTTTATCCTCTAGAGCATCAGAAGCAAACTCTACGTTATTCACTTTGGTAAAACTTTCTAGAACATAGAACTTTTCTTCAGCATATAAGATTTTTTTTCTCTATAGACTAGTCACATCTCTTAGATCTGCTTAAGCAACATAAAATATCTGAAAAGCCTTCCTTCTGGGTGTTTCAGCAGATCTTGCTTTAGTTCAGGTGGAAACCGGAAACTCAGGGGGTTTTAAGGAATTAACAAACAATGACATAATTTTAATATACATCGATAAATCTTATTCCTTCTTGTATTTACTAATTTCCCTTTTACCACCACCAGTGACCTTTCTCCTAAATGTAAGTGTTTCTTCTTACATTCATACTGAGTAGGTCTACCGCTGGATCTTATTTTCTGTTAGGCCCAGAAGGGCAGGCTAAGATAGTAAGCCCTACATTCACCTCAGTTGTTACAACCATGTCACAGACTTCAGTAAAGAAAATAAATTGGCAATTTTTTCCAAAAATTTTGCAGGCTGTTTTGGCCTGTTTCAGAAATTTTGTCAGAGTTCTAACCGAGATTTAGAAAGAAAAAGGGTTTTTAGCTTTCAGCGACTTGGAAAGATTTTTTTTTTTAGATCTATTCTGAATGCAACATTGCAGGTAGAAGAACTTATTTTGCTGAAATAGTATTTATAGCTTTCTATGTGGTCTTGTTTACAGTCCTTTTTTCTGCCCCTTTTCTGTAATTTCTGTAATTTCTTTGGAGGAGGTGGAAATACATCTCCAATATTCATGAGCAGTGAGTGGTTAACTGCAGTGTATCTGCTCAGATATAGGAGTGCCCTCTTGAAGGCTAGCATAATATTTGAACACATAATATTTTTAAATCACAGTTCATACTCTGAATTTGATCAGTTTTTCTGCTGATAAGGAAGAGACGTTTGCCTATTTATGCCATTCAATCAAAGGAAAAATGTAGTAAAATAAAACCAAATTGGATCACTGTCCCTTAATTGCTCTTAAAAACTGACAGTATCTTTCTTGAAAGAACAAACTTTTGTTCCCTTAAGCACAGTTTGAAAGGATCTTTCTGAGTACTAATTTGTTAGCAGACAGCTAAAGAGATAACCTTTACTGTCTGTTACTTCTGTAACCTTCCTGCAAATTCCCTTTATCAGACCTCTGAGAGTAAGCAGTTAAATCTGGCAACCGTTGGGATAGAGGAGCTAAATGCTGTCAAAGTTAATGATGATATTAAGATTATAAAACTTATTACAATCTTTTCGGTTTAAGGTTCTATAAATGTTTGATTGCTAACTTATTTATAACTTTTGAGCTGAAAAATACCAATAGGATAAATATTATTTAGATTTGGCAAAGATTTAACTCTGGGCACATCTAAGAGAGAATAAAAGCTTGTCTCCTACTGTCTTTTTTCATGCATGAGTTATCTTGCTAATCCAATGTTAACTAGATTAATGTGGCAGAAAAAAGGCATTTCTTTCTGCATTATACAAAGGCTGTAGCTGAGTACAGCGTACAGCCTGCTTAGTACTGCATGTGGAAAACTAGATGAGCTCATATCTCCCTTCTGAAAGAAGGAGAAAAAAAACCCTCTGGCCTAATGATTGCTTTTACAGCCAGCAATAGCTATGTAGTTAATACACTGTTATGCGGGAATTGCTTCTAGCAGCTGTCACTGTACACTTCCGCTGTTAAGTACTGGGGTGTAGACATTACACTTGCTCTTGATTAACAAGGGGGCAATCACAGAGAGAAAGGTGCAAGCACGGCAAAGGGGGATTTGAAAGAAAGGACAGTCTACCAGCATAGTGAATACACTTATTCATAGGAATTTTCTCCAAGGCAAAGGAGACTTTCTAGAGCTGCTAAAGCTGGGGGCCAGCTAATAGACCTTTAATTGGCATTGCAGATCGGATCCTTTGCTGAAACAATCTTTTTTCATAAAATCCTACAGAAATTTGCCAGAAACAAGTTATGTTTTCAGTTTGAATGATTTTTCTTTTTTCTTTCTTTTTTTTTTTTTTTTTTTCCTTTAAGAACATAATGTTTCTGTGGTAATAAGACTATCTTTCAATACAAATACCTTTGTTTTGGGAAGGTGGAAACCAGCATGGAGGAGGTATATGCCCAGAGTATAAAAGCAAAGCACTAGACCTCCTGAAGCTCTTTTTTTCTACTCTGCCAAATATGAAAGCATTTGTGATGCTTGTCATAAATCTATTTTATCCTCAACATAAAAAGGAAATGCAACAGTTGGAACAAGTCCAGAGGATGGCTACAAGGATGATTAGGAGACTGGAGCACCTCCCATATGAAGATAGGATGAGAAAGTTGGGGCTGTTCAGCCTGGAGAAGAGAAGGCTGCATGGA
>JANRGW010021017.1:0-19452 GCA_024733675.1 Psilopsiagon aymara
CTCCTCCGAGGGCCCCTCGCTGTCACCCCCACGCTGGCACAGGCTTCCCCCTTGCAGGTGCACGGCCGGCGATCAACCCAACCACGGCATCACCATCACCCCCCCCAACAGCATAGATATCACCCACCGCAGCATCCTTGCCACTATCCTCATGCAGCAGCTGTCAGCCCCACAGTGGCTTAGCCATCACCCTCAAAGATGCCTAGATTTATCCCCAATGCCTGCCTCAACGTTTACCTTACAGCAACCTCACCATCATCCCACAGCAGCCCAGCCATCAGCCCTTCCATGGTTCAGCCATCAGCCCCACAGCAGCTTGGTCAACTGTCATGAGAGCAACAAATCCCTGCTGAGGCCCTAACGTTTTGGAGAACAGGGAGAGCTCCAGAGCAGGTGAATGATACCCAGTTTTCACAGTTAGATGGGGGTAAGGCTCTGCCCAAAGGCAGAGGGTTGTTTTGTTCCTGTTCCCTCAGAGCACTCCTGTGGGCGGAGGTACCATTAAGCAGAGCCAAACTTCTTCCAGCAGCATGCCTGCTCCTCCCGCACCATCATGTCCTCCTAGGGGAAAGCAGCCAAGCAGAGCTGTTGGAGGTAGTCCATGTTCCTGCAGATAACATCCACCTCCAGTGCAGACTACCCATCTTTCCTCTCCCTCTTATTGCACATGGGTATATTGCCTTGCACAGGAAGAAAACACGCACCCTTTGGTACCATGGTTTAATCTTTAAAAAGGTGATGTCCTGGACATATGACTCAATACCCTCCTGCCCTCTGGTCTGAGAGACCAGGAGAGGTACCCTTCTGAGACCATCCCTGGAGCCATGTTTGGTCACCGTCATTCCAGGTCCAGGGCCTGTCCTGGCAAGAGTGAGGTATATCCAAACCACTGAAAAGCCATTCACATCACCTCCAGCTCCTGTCAGATCCATCTGGAGTACACCTGGCCAGGGGACAAAGAACCCTGAGGAGGAACAGCATCCATTGAGGGTAATGAAATAACAGTTTCACAATTTAATTGGAGTTGAAGCAGGAAAGATTCGTATCTTGCTGTCCTGTAAGAACCCTTAAAGAGCAACATCTGCTTGCGCAGGCTAGAGCATGTGGGAAAGAGCCTGTGGGTTTAAATGCATGATTTGGAAAGTTCCACATTTGGGACACTCATTTTGCAAATCTTTATTAAAATAAGGCCCTTTCAAACTCAGACACTCAAAACTGAGCTTCAGAAAGTGCTGTTTGCTTTTGGAAGTACTGGCCTTTCTTTCAGCTTTACCATAAATCCCACAGGGTTTGTTTAGGTTTGTTTGGATTGTGCATCATTTGCAAATTCCCTGCAAACTCAGCGGATGCCTTTAAGTTGTTCCTTACCCAAGAGGGCCTTGAGGTCATTTAGTATTCCTGAATCGACAGATCAGACTGGTTCTCCACAGTGGTTGAGGTTCTTGAGTGTGATGAGGTTCTGCTATCATACACATATAACCATGATGACATCTTGTACATGTAACATAGTATCATAGACTATATGTATCATGCCATCACACTGCATGATAATCATAGAATCACAGGATCACAGAATGGTTTGGGTTGGAAGGGACCTTAAATCTCATCCAGTTCCCCCTGCCATGGGCAGGGGCACCTTGCACTAGACCAGGTTGCTCAAAGCCCCATCCAGCCTCACCACCCTCACAGGGAAGATTTTTTTCCTAATTAATTCAAATCTACGCTCTCTCAGTTTGAAGCCATTTCCTCTCATTCTATCTCTATACGCCCCTGTAAAAAGTCTCAGTCCTTGATACAAGTCATTAACAAGTCTTCAAAGCTTATTAAATCCTACATTTTTTTGTTACAACATAGTGCTATTTTATGTTCTACCAATAACTCACATAGGATGTTTCTTTAAAAAGCATTCTGAACCACAGTTCAATGTGACATGGTTTCAATGTTTGGTATGTTCGCAGAGCAGAGGTGATCCACTCTTTTCAAAGTATAAAATTAAAGCACCACAAAGGAAATGTCAAGGAAAAACTGTAAAAAAAATACCATCATGAAACACAATGATAGGTGTGGCAAAAATTATTATTGAGTAATGGGAAGTCCCATACAGAAAAGTTTGGAAAGTACTTCAATGGCTGGGGTAGTATAAAATATACACAGTGTCTTCTCAGAATCAGTGGTTGTAAGGAAATTTGGAGAGAAGCAAGTCTTGCTTTATAATCTTAACAGACAATCCTAAGACTCACAGGCTTTGGAACGCAAGGAAAATACACAGCCAGCCCATTTTAGGCTGAAGGAATAAAGCAACTTCCCTACAAGTGATACTCTGTTCTCTTTGACCTCATTCTCACCATTGTCTTCTCTAATCCTCCACAATACAAGCTCTCACCATTTGTGCAAACCACTTGTTCTAGGGATGCAAACTGTATTATCACTAATATTATAAGGGTAAAATCTTTATATTCAGGGAAGTTGTGATATTAAATCTTACTGGGAAAAAAAAATAAATAATCTCATTATGATCAATAACGTCTCTTCAACAGATTTTAATGAAAAACATCCTGTCATTTCAGTACACCCCAGGATAAGTACTAATTTTACATTTTCCCATTAAATACAAATCCATTTCCATTACACACAAATCCATAGAATTATTCCACTCATTATATTCTGCCAGTAGGCATTATCTGATTATGTCTGTCTTAATTACCAGGTGAATGTGCAGCTGGTCAGAGTTATTTTCAAAACTTTCATGTTCTCATTCTGTGAAATGAGGAGGTAGTTACTGAACCTCGGACTGCTTTATTAGATCAACAGAGGGCAAACTTGTCAGCAACCACAGACATGGGACAAGCTGCCTCCTGTACAGCAGAGGTCAGTTGTCTATGGACAGACAGCATCCATGCTGGCATCTGAAGAGAAATCAAAGATTGAGGGGAAGTTTGAGGCTCATCGCAGCCAGGGATTGTGGGGAGTAAAGGCTATGGATAAAATGACAAAGATTCAATGTTTGCCTGTCTCCCCTCTTCTATCTTACAGACACACATGAAAAACTTAAGAGGTTTCTGTGGACATTAATAAGTACAATATGTGGTTGATTACTAGATTGGCGAAGCTCAAGTGAACACAATTTCATATCATTTATTTTTGAAGTTACTTTATATAGAGTTGTTAACATGTAAGTTACTAATGAAGACTGGCATAAGTTGCTCTGACAAGCTAATAACCATTTATGATGCAACACGAGACAAATAATTAGTAGTGCATTGCATTTCCCTGCCTTAGGCACCAGCAACTCCTACTTCACAAAAGGCAGTAACAAATAAGCAAAACCTCTTCGAAGTTTGTGCCACTGGGCGATTGAAAATGAATTTCAAAGCAGACAGTTCTAAGGCTTAATGGAAATGGCAGCACTTTTTAGACACTTTGCATGATAGGCGTCACCTGGGCTCTGCAAATAACAAAGGATGTTACAAAATGCTTCTAGCTTTTCAAAGGCAATGATTTAAACAAAGGATCAAAAGGCAGAATGAAATATGAAAGCAAGCTTTAGAAAAGTGTGGAATATCACTTCTGCAGTCAGGTTTATTGTCATGGCAGTAAAGTCACTATAGGGCGCTATTCCACACGGCATTAGAAATCTTTTCTTCATAAATGAACTAGTTAGTTAGTCTTGGAAGAAATACATGGGTGACTACTTGGTTATGAAAAAGTTAAGCACAAAGTACTGGAGGATTTTTCTTACTGCTTGCTAAAACCAGCTAGTTTTCCAGACAGAGCACTGAACCTAAATTTCTGCAAGCCCGAATATTCACAGTAGGTGCCAGAATATAAATGAAGGCTTTAAATGTATCTGGTAGATAGTCGCTAATAGTTCCTCTGACAATTGATTTGCTATTGGTAGATTGCCAGCTTCAAGATATTTGCACAAACACAGGTACAAAGCTAAAAAAGCATGTGTCTTAGAAAGGACAAATTGTTTGTCAGAATGAATATAAGAGATGCGGTATACAAGTAGAATGTAAAGGGAGATCTGTGGCAGATAGGTGAGTGCCATATTGTTACAGATTCAGGTTAGTCTTCAAAGATATTGCAATTGTGTGCTCTTAGAAACAATTATTTTAGTCACAGGATCACTGAGTCTATTAATCTGAGTGTATTTTCTTGCTTAGTTCTTTGCTTTCCTATAACATTGGCACCAAAGGGATTAGTTGGAAGGCTAGAAAATAATAGTTTCAACAAAGTTCTATGGGACCATTGGTAACTACGGAACTTAGAAGATATGAGGTACTGGTTTCAGGAATTGAAAATCAGGCCAATTGCAGTGGCCTATGTGATGCCTGGAGCATTCACAAAAGCAGCACAAGGCTGCAGCAGTATATTTCATTTTGCTGCTATTCAAGCAACAGAAAAAGAAAGTAAGGGAGGGGCAAGAAAAACATTGGTACTTGCAATACAGGAAAACGTGTTCATGTTCAAACTGAGCAGCATCGGGCATTTTAACTTAGTGGTGGTTTTGTTTAGTTTAGCTTAGTTTAGTTTTTCCCAGAAAGTCTCAGCTCCATCCTTGCTGCTCCTACAACTGGCCCTCTGTAGCCCTCACTTGACTCCTCTGACAGCTTCACTTCACCTTGAAAGCTCCCTCAGTTTGTTTGGCTTGTGGAGATACAAATATGGATAATATATGGCCTGTTAACCTATACAGGAATCCTAGTTCAGGTTAAGAGAAAGAGGAATAGAAGTATGCCCTCCTTTCCATTCTACTTTCAAAAAATAACAAAACTAACTTCATTCACAAAGTTAACTATACATTGTGATTGATGTACTTGCTATATTTCCTATTTTTATGAGACTATAAATTCTTCAGCCAATCTGCCTGTTCACTTGTTAGTAGATTAATGTGTCAACTGTGATTGAAAAAGCTTAGTGAGCTGTAGTATAAATGTTAACAGATAATAATAAGCACCAACTAAAATATCAATTAGCTGGAAGTTGGAAGGTAGCTCTCTACATTTCTGCAAGTTGACCAAATCTTAGCAGAGCAGCTCTAAGCAAGATGTCTGTGGATTCAACCTGGTTCTTAAGGTAGAAGTCATTCCAAGGAATCCTAGTCTTTCCATGAAAGATAACCCTTCTCCAAGAATCTGTATTTTTTGTGTTGTCCTAAAACTCAACAGTATTGTACATCTGACATAGGAAGCATGAATATGACTTCACATTTGAGACTCTGGCCATTAAAACACATCATTACCCAGGCTTCTGGTTTTGCACTTTTAACTCAGGTATGGAAATGACATGCAAGAAAGCAAGCCTCCGGAAATTTTGTTCCTGCCTTTGTAAATAGCAGGGGCTTGCCACATAAAACAACTGGTTCCTCTTATTTGAAAAGGTTCAGTGTACTGGGAAGGACTTGGAAATATAGCAGCAAAGCAGCCAACTTGGGAAGGAACTGGAAGGTTCTGGGAGGTACTTCCCCAAGCTTCCTGGTGATACAGACTCAGTGGCCTGTAGAGGACTTCAGGCTTGAAAGGTTTTACTGTGCTTTGCTACTGTGCTCATTCTGAATTACTAAGGAAGCTGTGAAGGAAAGCTCCACAACTTGTATGGTAGAGAAATGGGCCTGGGACAAGGCTGGATGAGTGGCTTCAGGAAAATAGACTTATTATCTTGAAAAACATACTAAATAGTTGTCTCCATTCAGCTCTGTTTTGAGGTCTTGATGATTTAGGAACTTCAGTGAGTGCAACAAAAGAAATGGCTCAGTTTACAGAATTACTAGCAGCACTCAGATCTTCAGAATCATCTGGTCCTTTTTTACATAAAGCTGTCTCATTTCTCCACACCACTTTTGGTTTGAAATCCAGTCACTCATGCATGATTTAAAACAACAACAATTTTAATTTTTACAAACATCAAAGGGTGCTACATTTCTTTACTGGATTCCTGAAACCTCTGAAATATTAACTTGAAACTTAGCTTTACCAGTCAAAGTTAAAATCAGCTGTACCTAGAAGGTGATCCATGAATTTAGTACATCATGAAGATGCATTAAAATGTGTGAAACTAGCTAACTGCTGGTTTTGACAACAAATTAGAGCTGGTGTTAGATTATTCATATGCTTGAGAGTAAAAATGCCTTATGGAGAGAAAATCCTAAAAGAAACGCCTCTTCACTATGTCCCTTACTTTTCATACTTGGTTCTGCCCAAGACAGTCATCTTTGCTGGCCTCTCCATTATGCCTTAACCATGAATTGGATGGACTAATTGGTGTAAATTAATAGGAAATTGTGGCCTTGATGTCCCATCTACAGAAACAAAAAGAATAGGTACTAATTATAGTAGTGATCTGGATCTCTTTGGAAGTTGCTACCAAGGTGTCAGTGTGCAACAAAAGTTTCTAAGCAGTGTCCTAGCTCTGGGTTTATGCTTCAGTCTTAGAAAACCACTAATCTGAGGTCTGAGACATCCAGTCCTGGCCATGGATTCCATTCTTTAATATGCTCTTCTTATACACACCCATTGCTTGTTGATAAATAGGCCTGTATTTTTGCTTTCTCTCCCTCATTTCTCCTGAATTGAAGTCTCCAGATGCAGATAAGCAGCTATGCTTGCCTGGAGGTCTGGATGACACTCACAGAGGGAAGATGAAAGCAGCAGCAGAGAAATGTAACAATTTAATCTTCTTAAAAAGGGATAGCTGATAAAACAGTTCTGGGGTAGGACTTGTTCCATTGCTTTGAACTGCTGCTTTGTTAAGGGAATTTAATGTTGCAGCGTGTGAGCATTATTTCAGCATTGCTTCTGATCCCAAATAGCTGTCAGTGCCTAGAGTTGTATATGCTTTTTTTCTCATTGAAACCTAAAAGTAAATGCCGAAGGAATTGGGGAAAATTACTAGTGAATGTGATGAGCTTTCAGACACAGCAACCATCTTAGTAAGAAAGCCTAAGGGGAAGATATGGTAGCACAGGCTGTTCCACCACGACAATGCAAATTAAAATTCAGCAGACAAGCGGCCTTCATACCCAGGCTTTTGGAAAATCAAATCACTTATGCATTTCAGTCTAGAGCTAGGAGGCTGCCTCCATGTAGCCAGAATGAATAGGGCTGCTTAGCATGACTTGAACAGAGCTACCTGTCCTTACTTCATGCCTGAACAGAGAGCTGTGTGCCTGTGGTATAAAGAATGTAAGGTGATTTGGGATCCCCCAGCTCACAGGATCCGAGATCATGATTTGAGACTAAACGCAGGCAGGCATGTAGTGCCATTTTAGACATTGTGGGGCATGACGACGATTTATCTTGACTACTTCCCCACAATTTTTAACACACCCATCTCCTGCACTGAGATGTCTGTGCTTGGCAGGCAGCTCAGTTCCGACATTTTTGCTTTGAGGGATGCCTATGTCACTCTCATATATATAAAACTGACACATCCCCACTAATCCATCCCCTGTGATGTAGACTTCTCATGGCCAGTGCCTTTGCCAGGGTCTGCCTATCTGCTCTCTCCTGGCATAACAGAATTATGTCTGCACCAAAAAGGCATTTCTAGAATAAGGTGCCAGGGAAAACAATGAATCTTGTTCAATGGTAGTAAAAAGTCTGGCCCCACTGTGTTTAGCCTAGAGCTTAGTGGAGACCACAGAAGAAACAGAGGCAGAAGGCTTATCTAGGAAATTGTACACTAGATGGGTTTAAAGCCAGTCAATTAGAGTAAATAGCGATTAGGGAGAGTTAAGGCCTGGGATGAAATTTAGGTCTGGACAGGTTCAGAACAAGCAGCTCTGCAAGATACAGGTGAGGATTCAAGAGCAATTGTGTTAAGGATTGATGAGGGTCTAAAAAGGATCACTGCCCCATCTCTTGTCTCCTAGAATCGTGGTGGAGGAAATCACCCCTAAGCCTTTTGAGGAAGGAGGTTCTAGCAGGAGCTGCAGAGGCTGAGGTGATGGTAGCTCCAGGAGTAGTTCTCTGTGAATTAATGACAGCCGTCACAGCACGATCATTCCCTGAGCAGAGAAGGGAGAGATGATGATAGTTGAAGACGTTGCAGCTGTGATTGCAAGTTTAGGAATCCACCTACCTCAGCCCAGATGACATAGAGACAGTGACAGAAAGAGGAAATACTCTGTGTCTCCACCCAACAAAAAGGAAATAACTGCATGAAATTCATGTCACCAAGCAGTGGCAATTTGTCTTACCTCTGGGACTGTGATCATCAGGTACAGCAGGGCCCCACTTGGCTGGCTTTCCTTCTGCACACCGTCCTAAGAGAGTTAATTATTAAGAAGGTGCTGTGTTAGTAGTTGACAGTGGGAAATACATCTGTAAGGGACCACACTGTTGCAATAGTGCTCTGCAGTGGTAAAGTGCCTTGTCACATCTTAAATGCGAAATAGTTGCTAGCTTTGTTTTCTGGAGCACAATGCACACCTTCAGAAGGCAGCCTAAAATCTGAGATGCTGACTGAGAAGATAAGACCAAGATCATATTTGAAGAGTTATTTCAGCTGGAAAGCTGCTTGCTGGGAGTCATGAGCTGCAGTGGATACTAGAGAGAGGATGGATGTATTAGGGAGGTCAAAGTCTGTGTACATAAATCTCTTACCTCTTGGACTGCTGAAAGTGGCCAGAGTCTGTGACGGCCAATTCGTGTAAGCACCCATCCACAGACCATATTCACATGTAGCTTCTGAGACACCTGGCAATGGTCCGTGCAGAGAAAAGAAAAATGTATGGTCCAGTCAGGAGCACTGTTCATTGGCTTGCTGGTGTCTGAGGGATGAAAGATCAGTATCAAGATGTCTTTAGTCGACAGCTTGTGTCTGCATTGAAACCTTATTGCTAGTCTTGCTGGAAGTATCCAGTTGTATTAAATTCCTTTTTTCCTACCCTATGGACCTGTTCCCTAACTGCTGCAATGCAAACACATTCCAGACCCCTGTATGTACAAAGATGGCTGCAAAGTGAAGCATCAGTTAGGTGCCACAGTAGGAAACCCACATTTCTTACGGGACCACATGAGCACAATATAGGGAATGTGAGAATCCCCAAACTGTCTGTCTACTCATGATGTCCAATGTGAAGGAGGAAACAGAGTTCTTGGCAGAGTTATGCCATCTCAGAGGCACCACACCACACTACTGTCATTCTGGAAAGGGCTGTTTCCTTGCGGAGGAGGCAGAAGCCATGCTTTCAAATGGCGAAGACAAGCACCGATTTCATGTGTGTCAGTTTGACACACTTACAGCAGGGCTATTTGGCATCATTCACCAGGGCTGATGCAGAGCTGACACGGGTCTCGTTGGCTGCGTGGTGCCATGAGTCTGTGGAAGTCAGGGACCTCTCAACTCAAACTGAGCATTTTTTTTCTTTTTTTTTTTTGCACATGAAATGTTGTGTCAGCAGAGAAATCTGTCAGCATTGTCTTGACTTTGCTGCAGTATTTGTCCAAGGTACTGCTGTGCCTCACTGTGAGCCCACCTTATCCCAACCTTTCCCAAGAGAAGGTGTTTCTTCTTGCTGCTCATGTAGTTGCAGAAGGCAGCGATGTGGCTGAGTTGTGCATGTGAAGCTGGAGATCTGTTGTTGCTAACAGTGCTGCTGCCCTCCATCCCTGCAGTAATGCTGGCATTTCTGAGACCTTGTGTTACACAGGGGTCTCATTTGTTGGGGAGGAGCATAAGCTTCCAAGGCCTTTTTCCATGGGGGAAAGCAATGTATGGTACATGGGGGAGAGGGTGAAGGGCCTCTCAGCAGCTGCCTCGAAGCCACCTTGGCAAACATCTCAGGTAGGCTGGAGAACTGCACAGCTCCATCTGCAGCCTTTGATGCCTCTAGGCTTCCCACTGAATGAACAGGGGAGCAAGATACCTGCTGCATGGCTGAACACATGCCTCAGCTTTTGGAGATGCCTGTAGCCTAAATGTGGATGACATCTTTTAGTCAGATGAGCTACACATCAACTATCCACATCCATTGTAAAATATCATGTAAATATATGTTGTGAGAGATTCAGAACCTGCTCCTGTGTAGTTGTGGCTAACACCAAGGTAAAGGTTTTACTGCAGCCTTGGGACTGCGTATTTCATTGGGCAGACATGATTCATATCATATCTCCACAATCCTTCCTGTTTCTATGTCAGTGGCTAGTGTTGCCTCTTCTTCACTGGGCTGCACCTGCTGTGCAGTTTTCTATAATACCTTCTTGTTCATAATTGCCTGTCAGCTGCCTGCAGTCTGTGTGTGCTTCCTGGATCTCACAACCTCCCAGCAGCACAGCTGGCAGGTCTGGCAGACATTGTTAATGCCTCTCCAAAAGCATCCAGGAGTTGTAACTCATTAGCAGGAATTCATTTTTGAAAATTAACTGTCAGACTTTGCAGTGCAGTACAGTACAGATATAAACCCCTGCTCACTAGCAGCAGCTTTTGTTAATGTCCTATTAATACAGCTAAGCAGGGCAAAATGATGATAACTTGGAATTACCTTGAAAGCACTATAAACAGCTTAGGAGTCAAAAGTTTACAAAGGTGCTGTAATTGTCCCCCAGTCTATTACATATCCAAGAAATCCTGTTCCAGGGTTACAGAGGAAACCCCAGATCATATAAACATGTAGAAGGCCACTGCCAATTTTACACTATAACAATACTATTATAATAAGAATTTTGTGTTTGTTACCACTAATTATAGTAGATGGATTTATAAAAGCATACTGCTTTTCCTCCCAGTGCCCTAAAAAAAACCTTCATAGTATTGCTACTATAATGAAACACAGAGTTAATAGAAAAGTAAACATCTGTGAAAAATGGCAAACTCTGCAAGAGGAACTATTTATTACCTATGTATCACACTCCACACAAGGAAGATGAATCTATTCCCACCTCGGCATGACTATGATGAACATAAAAACAGTAATTATAAATACCTTTTGGAGGCATAGCCAGATACTCTGCCTTCCACTGGTTCATCCTATATATATGCTTTTTGGGAGGACTATCCTAAAAAAAGACAGCTAATGTTCTACTTGGGCTTTATTATAGGCTTTATATGTAAAGGCTTTACTATAATATCTTCTCTCTTTACCTGAAGAATGTTTATGTATAAACAGGAAACTTCATTTCAATGAATTTCAATGCATGCTGAGATAGTTCTAGTCTTTTAACATACAAATTTTTATTTGTATGGGTTTCCTTCATATTTGGGAAGTATTCTGTCCTTGTCCCCAAACCTCTTACAGGTAGGCTGTGAAACAGGCTGTGCAAAAATCTCAGTGACCTCCATGAGACATGTAAGCATGCAACACTGCAGTGACAAAGCCAGGGCCTATGTCTGTGTCTAGCAGACAATGCTGATTACACAGAATTCAGTGTCAAAATCCCTCTTGCTCAGAATGCATATAATGTGCATTATGAAAAGCTTCACACCAAACAGATATACAGCACCACCATATAAATGTGATGTTGAAGAAGAAGCTTTTGCATTACATGCCACTGTCATGCCTCAGCATTTATCTCAGACCACCACTCTCCTCAAGATAAGCTGAGTTACATACAAAGTGACTCTTGAGTTGTGAAATCTGTCTGGTATGGCCTTTCACAAAGCAAATGGATCATCAGGCTCATGCCATCAATATCAGTCCTATCTTCTGCTACCCAAAGCTGCAGCCTCTCATTATGTGATCTCTGCCCATAGAGATGTCTAATATGAGTCTTCCACTGTAACTGCTTTTGCTGCTTCTGTCTAAGTAGCGCATTTTCATAATCATCCCCTTCTTCAGGTAAGTCAGGATCAATCATGTCAGTTGATGGGAAGCACTCGGATGTTCAGTCTCCAGATGAAGTGGCTGGGATCTTTCAGAAGAGTGAGCTGATCCACACCACTCCCCTGAAAGTCAGCATCTTATCCAGCTTTCTGTCATTCAGACCATGGATTCTGTCCCTGTGAACTTAAATTATGAATACTTTTCTAGCCTATGAATGCATCCCTTCAATTCTTATGGAAGAAATCATTTCACTGCACGTTGTGTCATTAACCATCACACTTTCCAGGAAGATATGACAGGTGACTGGGAGGGTATGAGCATATTCCAGGGTAGAGCATGCACACGATATAACAGAGTGATTGGAACAACCACCATTCTTTATTGTTTGGGAGGTTGTTTGTTTGTTTGTTAGTTAGTTGGGTTTTATTTTGTTTTGTTTTCTTTTTTTTTGGGGGGGGGGGGGGTCATTTAATTTCTTGTTTAAGCAGGAGCATTTATGTCATTTAGGAGATAAAAATAACAGACCTAAATGACCTATTATGAAAACACTACTTTTGTTTCCTTACCTCTGTATTTTGAGTTTGCTCAAGTATTGGCATTCTGAAGTGTTTGATACACTGCTAATAAAATACAGCTATTCAGTAGTCTTGATCCTCCTATTTGTTCAGGGTTCTCACTACATATAAGATTTTTCATTAAGACTCTTAACATTGATTGATGCTTGACCTTCTATTAGTACAAATGGGTTTAATACATAGAAAAGAAAAACAAAACACCTCATAGAAGTGTAAGAATCATAATAAAGCTAATGTCATAAATGGACTTAATTACTGCTATACAGTGACATATTGCCACTAGGTGGCAGGGCAACAAGGCACTCCTGCAGGACAGCACTAGCAAACTGAATTCCTACTCATGACCTCCAAGGAATTAATGATAATATTGTCTCCTCTCTTACATGTCAAAGTCAAAGGCTGTAGTGGAATTAATCGTCTCTTTGACAAGGTCAGTTTTCTGAAACATCTGTATACTGGTGCACTTTCTCACTCTGGTAACCATAGTGAGGGAGTTGCAAAGAGAAATTAGAGTATAAAGCGCAAAGACAAGGGGAAAGCTGTAGCTATTGTCTACCTGGACTTCACTAAGGCCTTTGACACTGTTCCTCATAAAATCCTCATAGCCAACTAGATGATGTATGGCCTGTATTGACCAGTGAGGGATTCTGAAAACTAATTGAATGGCTGGGCCCAGCGGGTCATGATCTGTGGCACAAAGTCTAGTCCGAGACCAGGGACTAGCAGTGTGCCTCAGGGGTCAATGCTGGCTCTAACTCTCTTCATTAATGAAGCATCTTCATTAATGGTTTGTATGATGGGGTAGAGTGTAACCTTAGCAGGTTTGCACAATGACAGAAACCTGGGAGCTGTGAGGAGTGGCTGATGCTCCGGAGGTCATGCTGCCAGCCAGAGGAACCTTAACAGCAATGGGTGGACAGGAACCTTAGGGAGTTCAATAGGGAAAGTGCAAAGTGCTGAACCTAGGGAGGAACAGCTCATGTGCCAGTATATGCTGGGGGCCATCCAGCTGGAAGGCATCTTTGCAGAAGAGGATCTGGGGTCCTGGTAGATGCAAAGTTGAACATGAAGAAGCCTGTGCCCTTGTAGCAAGGAAGGCTAACGGTATCCTGGGCTGTGTTAAAGAAGCAGTGTTGGCAGCAGGTAAAAAAGGCTATTCATCCTCTCTAATCAGCACTAGTGTACTTTGTCCAGTACAAGAGAGACATGGACATAACAGAGATTGTCCAGCAAAGACTTCATGCCACTTATCACCACCCTCTGGGCCTGGCCACTCAGCCGGTTTTCAACCTACCTAACTGCCTGCTTGTTCAGCTCATGTATCAACAGCTTTCTATAAACACCTTACAGGATACAGTGCCAAAGGCCTTACTGAAGTCCAGGTAAACAATATTCACTGCTCTCTTCTCATCTACCAGGCCAGTCGTTTCATCATACAAGTTTATCAAGTTGATCCAGCATGACTTCTTCTTAGTGAAGCCATGATGACTACTCCTGGTGATTTTCTCATTGTTTATGTGCCTGAAAATGGTTTCCACAATTAGTTGCTCCATCACCTTCCCAGGGATCAAGGTGAAGCTGGCTGGCCTGTAATTCTCTGAGTCTTTCTTCTTGACCTTTTTGAAGACAGGAGTGACATCTGTTCTCCTCTAGTCTTCAGGCACTTCTCCCAGTCAACATGATCAATCAAAGACAATCAAGAACCTCCTCACAATGACATCTGCCAGCTCTCTCAGCACCCATGGGTGCATCCCATCAGGGTTCATGGACTTATGTATGTCAGTTTGCTTAAGTATTCTGTGACCTGATCCTTTTCAACCAAGGGCACATTTTCCTTGCTCCAGCCTTTCCTCCTGGTGTCTGGGAACTGAGATTCCTGAAGGCTGGTCTTACTAGTAAAGACAGAAGAAAAGAGGACATTCAATACCTCAGTCTTTTCCATGTCCTGTGTGACAGAGTGCCCCATCACATTAAGCAAAGGGGCCTACATTTTCTCTAGTCATTGTTCTGTCACCTATGCGTTTCTAGAAGCCCTTTTTTGTTGTCTCTGGCACCCCTGGCCAGATTCAATTCCATTTGGGCTTTACCTTTCCCAGCTTCATCCATAGATGCTCGGACAATATTTCTGTATCTGTCCCAGGTTAACCATCCTTGCTTCCACCCTCTGTATGCTCCTCTTTGTGTTTGAATTTGGCCAGGAGCTCCTTGTTTATCCACAAGGCCCTCCTGGCATTTTTGACTGATTTCTTACCCACTGGGATGGAACTCTCTTGAGCTTGCAGGAGTCAACCCTTGAACAAAACCAAGCTTTCTTAGCCATCCACTTCCTCACAGGAATTCTTCCAAGCAGATCTCTGAAGAGCCAAGGCTCTCCTGAAGTCTGGGGTTGTGAGTTGGCTTTTCACCAGCCTCACTGCCCTCAGGATCCTAAACTCCACCATCTCATGGTCACTGCAGCCGAGGTTACCTTTGATCTTCACATCCCCAACAAGCCTCTCCTTGTTGGTGAGTATGAGGTCCAGCAGAGCACCTCTTCTCACTGGCTCTTCTATTATCTGAAGGAGGGAGTTATCAATGCACTCCAGGAACCTCCTGGCTTGCTTCTGTCCTACTGTATTGTGAACATGATTATTTTTCAGATTCTACTATCTAAATTTGCCTGAATACTGAACCTGTTATGAAATGCGGTTTACTCTGTTGACATCAACTGACTTCTGTGGGTTTGACAGTCCTTTGTGCAGGATCCACAGAATGACCCCTTTTGCCAAGTCCCCTGAAGGTCATCTCTTCCTGTGTGGGGATTTGACTTGGGACTGGATCCTTTCTAATATGTGTCCTGTAGCTAAGACTCCTGTTTCATTTTCATCCACCACTATCAGCCTCAGAAACATGAGCTGGCCTGCAACTAATAAGTAAAAAAAGTGTACAAAATGTACACAGGAAAAAGAAATTCCTTTTTTTTTTCTAGAAAATGTAATAATATCCAAAGTAATTACAGACTTTCCACACCCTGTCGGGCTATCTGTTGGCTATATAAAATGATGCAATGATAGGTTGCTTTTTGTATATCTATCTGGTAACACAGTGCAGAAATGTAAAACGCAAAAGTAAGGGATTTTTAAAGCAGCTTGAAGATTTTTCTTGAAAACTTGACATTTCTGCTCAGAAATCTGCAATTATGATTAAAAAAAAATAAATTCTTTAGGGAACACCAAAAGACATTCAAATGACCAACTATAAACAATGAAAACAAATAAAAATAAAACCTGTAAATAGGAGTCTGAAGTATGACTGAAAGCAACTGGGCAAAACAAAGGCTCAGCACTGCAAGAATAAAACATTTCATGATCTCAGCACGTGACAGCCTTGAGCTCAGACAGTTCCACAGAGCCATATCTAACCTAGGCTGAGTTTACTGCTATGACATACTGCACTGCCACAGAAATGTGATGGGGTGATATGTCTTGAACAACATAGCCAGAATTTATCCACTGTATTAAAGTCTACTGCGTATTTCAAATCCTTTTGCTCTCTGGATAATTTTTTTTTTTTTTTGCTGCTTCTTTATTTATTAGAATGCAATTAATTTGCGGAGTTTGATAAGTTCCAAGTTTTCTCTCTGATTATTTATCAAGGATGGCTACAACATACATTTCTTCTAATGGCTATGTTTGCACAGTGCACACCAAGATTTTCCCCATTCCAGGAGTAAGCTCTCATTAAAAGCACTAATCAGAAACTTAGTTTTTCTGTGCCAGAAAGAAAAAGCTTCTATGTTTTGCAGAAGTTTCCCTAGCAGATATTTTCACTATGCCAAAATCCGGGGATATAGTAGTGTCTATAGTAGGGCACAGTCTAAGTCTGCAAGTCAACTTTTTGAAAGAAAGATCGGTGATCTATTTGTTTTGAGTGGCACTCCCAGAAACTTGGGCCTATAAAAGGCATTTGTCTGTTCTAAAACCATTTCCTTCCATTTTTGCATGAGAACCATACACAGAGACCTAGTGGCAATATTTTCCCCCATTAATTTCTTATCTGGTATTGATTTAAACAAAGGCACAGACAGCTAGTGTGAACTGGCACAGCTCTGAAAACTTCAAATGGAAAACTCAAATGCACGGAATAATTTCAGAAGAATAATCTTTAATACCTATGGAAGTTTTAGTTTTCAACCCTGTAGGATTTTCCTGCAAAGTATTACTGAATTTGTGTTAAAAGAGAAAACAGCTATAGCTTGACCAGAGATCTAGACTAGATCTGGGAACGACTTGTGATGAATCCTAAATGTCTATTCTATTTATATATGCCTATATCATATTTTCCTTTACAATCTCTGCTCAGAGCCAAACCACAAATCATGCTTATGTGGATACTTTGCCACATGTAGGCATACCAAGCTCTCAGACAAATGCAGATGAATCAGGAACTGCTTCTTTCCAAGGCAGGAAAAGATTTATACATTGTGGAAATGTTGACACTTTGCAAATGAGAAAAACAACACATCTTCAACTAATTCAGACATAAGGAGGGGGAGAGTTCCATGGAATAGTAAATAATATTTCTCATTTTATTCAGTTCTCATTGTTCAGTTGTGATATTTAAATACTGCCTCCCAGAGTGAAGAAAGGAATGCCCTGCCATTGTATTGCTGCCTAGTGTTCATAAATAGGCTATTTCTAAAGAATCAACACCTACGACTGCCATGCTTCTGACAGAAACCAATTTGTCTGAGCTATGCTTATACCTCTTTCATACCTTTATTAAACTAAATAATTTCCATTTATGTAAGCCAGTAGCTTTGGGTTTATGTCATGCAGCAGATGTAATCAGGCTCTAATTATGTCTAGACTTAGTTCAAATGCCTGTTTTCTTGGTAACTAGATAATAATAATATACTTTCTTGCTCATTGTCTTACCCATATTGTATCTTCAGCAAAGAATTGCTCTGAAATTCCTTGCAGAACTAGGGTCAGTTCTCACCAATATTCTGTCAAGGAAAAGAATATTTATACACTTAAAGAAGTACATAACATGGTACATATACTAAATATATAACATGGTACATATACTAACTATCTATATATAAAGTATAAGTTTATACTTAGAGAAAATTGATATCCTCAAAAATCTTACTGTTCACAGAACAGACATGTTTTTCCTATTACCAGAACAGAACATGAACTGGAGAAATCCTACTGTTACCTCAAAGGTGGCTCATAACCCGCAGTAGCTCAAACTTTATAAATTTGTTTTTGACGTTATTCTTCTAGGTGATGCCTGTTATCATATTCATATAATGGAGTCTATAAGTTTGCTTTGTAAAAATTATCAGAAATCTAATCTTTACCCAGGTTCAGTTCAAATCTAACATCATTTGTGCAGATAAGTCACTTCCGGCTAGTCTTCTTTTCTCTCCCCAGAAACTTTTAATCGTAAAACTTTCCAGATCAGAAGAGAGTTTGTTTCCCTGTCCATCAGGAGAATGTAACACACCAGAAAAAACAGCCACAAGCAGTACATAAACCATCTTTTGGGTTGATTTGCTGGGTTTGCCATTTTAGGGTGAGCTGGTTTGGGTTTTTTATAGAGGTGAAGTGCAGTGAAACATTACTAACTAAACCATAAAATAGATAATCTTGGGAAAAATGAGTATTAAAACATTAACATTCAGACAAGAATGTAAACCTTGCTCTGAAAGTCATGATCAAGAAGGCCAGTAGTCACGGGTGTGAAATACACGTGCCTCTTGGAAACATTTTGTGTTGCTGGCCGGATAAACAGGTTGCATATGGAGACATTTCTTTTTCTTCGGAAGCACAACTTCTTTATTTTGCCATCTCACTGACTGTAACACTACTCTACTAGGTGATGGGTAATCTCCATAAATCAAGGTTCAGAAAAGGTCTGGAGCTGAGTGAACGAACATAGGTGGCAGCACTGCCATGCCTTGGAGGTTACATTATCATTCACTCCCAGCGGCATCTACGCAGGCAACCTTTCACACAGATAATTTTTGTTCCAAAACTACAGACAGGGGAAACCATAAAACATGCTTCACTATGAGACAACCAAGTATTCTTTGTGGAATGAAGTTAAATAAAACATTACAGAAAAGCATTTTAAAATAAGGTTTCTCAATGTTACAGAGGTACTTTGTAAGAAAAGATGAAAATGAACAAAGTAAAAATCACTCTTTTACATTTTTTTTCTTTTAAAACTGCATCTTTTCTAGAAATAGAAATTTTTAAATTTAGGATTCATAGTATTCAGAAAGACCTTGGTCACTGGACCAGAATACTTCACTTTACAAAAATAATTGTATAACAGACATGAGGACAGAAGTGTGTCTTGGAGGAAGATGCATCACATGAAGCATGCAAATGATACAGTTTGCAATTATCCTTCCATCTTCTGCCACCTGGCAAGTCTTCCAGGGATATTGGATAAGGGTTCTCTCTCAGAAGGTTACTCTCCCAGAAGACTCTTTGCCAACTATCATCAGAGCCTTCCCCGAAGCAGCCTACTTCATGGATTGATTTTCAGGACTGGAAACTCACATTTAAAACAGCAGTTTGATAGAGATCTACTGCAAAAATCAACTTTAAGATGTTTTTTGTTCTGGCAGTGTCACCCTGAAAAGTCTTAATATAGAAATATATTGTTGACAGGTTTTGAAGTCAGAAATGTTGGAGAAATGGAGCTGAAGTGTTTCAT
Organism: Psilopsiagon aymara; assembly: GCA_024733675.1. Lineage (NCBI taxonomy): Eukaryota > Metazoa > Chordata > Aves > Psittaciformes > Psittacidae > Psilopsiagon > Psilopsiagon aymara. Next base: position 19,054 of record JANRGW010021017.1, read on the forward strand.
GTTGCTTCATACTCAAGCCATGGTAAAGAAGATGCCACCTCACTGATGATCTTGTGAATATAGAAATAAGAAAGAGAAACCCTTTGTCTTCCATAATGGCTGACATTCATAATCTCTTTCTGAATTCAAACCATTGCCTTTGGCATACTTCATGACCAAAGTTTTCACTGAAATAAATCATAGCCCATCATCCTGTATGGATACCAACCCTCATATGAACTCTAAATTACACAGGTGGTACAAAACCACTCTGGGCTACTTTCATTCCCTAAACAGGAATCAGAAATAATCATTACAGTAAAAACAGAAAAGTGACTGGTGCCCTGTCGTGGTTTAGGCCGTAAATCAGCCACACAGTTTGCTACATGGAGAATCGAAAGAATGCAACTCCCACAGGTT
>JANRGW010021019.1:9260-22898 GCA_024733675.1 Psilopsiagon aymara
CAATTAAATTCAGTTATGGTGCTGGGAGAGAGGTGGGACCTGCTTGTTCCTGAAACACAAGTGAGCTGAAGGCGGTCCTCCTCTACTCCCTCAGCCGGCGGCGGCTGCGCGCCGGGCCAGCAGAGCCGCGGTCCGGATCTGGCGGAGCGGCTCCGCTCTGCCTTGCTCGGGGCTCGGTTGTCCGCCGCCGGGGGTCAAGCGCTAGGCGGGTTACACCCGGCCGGGCCTCGGGAGGCTGCAAGCGGGAAAAGCCCGGCCCAGCTCGCCTGCCATCGTGGCCCTTTGGGCTGCCGCTGTGCTGACGCGCAGCACGGGAGGGAAACGGGCCTTCCTCCCGGCAGGCGCCTTTCAGCGCTCGTTTCCTCCGCCCAGCGACGGTTCTGTTTTGCAGGGTTTCCCCGTTTACAGCTGCGCGCTGCAGGGTGCTGTGCTGGGTGCCGGGGTTCGCACACGCCGGCAGCCTGCCGCAGCTCATGCAGGATAATGCCTAGTGCTTCACGTGGTTTAAAGCTTCAGCGGGCCATGGGCAGTGCTTGTGCCTGGTTGTCTACGTGCCTCCTCCAGCATAAACGCATCTTTTGTCCCTTTCTGTTTGTCCCATCTCTTGACTGAAGCTGTAGGCTGCATGTCTTGACATGTCCTTCTTCTCCATCCTGCTAAGGATGGGTTTAATCCTGGAAAGGATTGCTGTGGCCCTTTATATGCAGGCTACACGGAGACCCCTTTGCCTGCTGCTTCAGGCAAGTTGGGGGCTGTGATTTGCACCTCCTCATGTGGATCAAGATTAGTAGGATTGTGAACCTGGATGTTCAGGTTGCTTCTTGAAGTTTTGATTCACTGGCACAATTGGGTATTGCTGCAATGTGAATAGAAACTCTGCTCAAGTTGTGCTGAGGTATGAATATGTTTAAAATAGGCATATGAGCATAAATCATTATGGCTGTGCTGGAGTTTGGGAGCTTGAAAAGACACATCCAGGTTGAGCTGATGAAGTGTTTTTTAAGGGGGCATGCTGTAAGCAGAAAGCCAATTAAGCTGCAGTGGGTCAGAACCATTTTAAAGTTAGCATAGGGCATCAGGTTGGTAATGAGTAGTTGTGCCAGAGCACAAATAATGGTCCTACATTAGTAGGGCTAAATTGGGATGGCCTTGTTACTTGAATGCAACTCAGAGATGACTTAGTCTTCGTAGTTTTTTTTCTGTCTGTTCCTTTAGCAGCACTTTACACTCCTTTGCTGAAATATGTGCAGAATGTGAGCTATCTGCTTATTTTTCTTCTAGGTTGTTAGTTTTTCTTCTGTTGTAGGTGAACTTGAGTTTATAGAGGAGGAAAGGTTGTGGTACTCTTCTAGTATGTGCTTGCAAGAAAGCTCAGCTTTACAGGATTACCTGTTTGGGATGTTGCTTTCCATATATTGCAGACGCTTGGAATAAACTTGTGTAATGCCCTCTGAGATTTGCTAGGCTAGTAGGGCTTGGTTTACTCATCATTTGGGGAGCAGGGAAAGCTGTCAAGTTATTCTAAGGGCCTGTTAGGCTTCTTGGTAAGATGAGACAAGGAGAGGGGGAAAAAAACAACACCAACATATGACGTCTTTAAGACACTGTATTCTTTGGAGAAATTGCAAAGAATGGTTATAATGATGCAAGTTACAAACCTGGTCACTTGTTCACTGTTCAAGGCCAGGTTGAACAGAGCCTTGGGTAGCATGGTTTAGTGTGAGGTGTCCCTGCCCATGGAAGAGGGGTTGGAACTAGGTGATCTTAAGGTCCTTTCCAACCCTAACTATTCTATGACTCTGTATGCCTGCCTCTGGACCTGGAGGGAAAATGGGGGGAGGGAGGGAATGCAAGCACACAAATATGCATGTTACTAAACAGGTGGCATGCTGGAAATCCACATAGTAACTTGTTTAATGTGATTTTGCTTGTGCTTTCAGCACGTTGTATGGATTTGGGTGATCTTTCGTATTTCCTCTGTGGGAATTGTTTTATTATAAATGAGCTATCAGTGCTATTTGTTTATTGTAAGTTTTTGTTAACATTCTGTTTTATATCTTCTAGCTGAAAGTCATCGCTATTGATGAGCAGCTGAGAGTAATTTATGAAGATAATATTCATTTTGATAAAGACCTTCCGGAATTCAAGTAAGGCTTTTTATGTTTTACTTGGATAATAGAATGTAGAATTTTGGAGATTGGGTGGGAGGCTGTTCTCCTGTTTGCTCTCACTGTTATGTGTGGAGGCTTGGAAAAAGGTCCTGCCATGTTCATGTTTCATACTTGGCAAGGGTAGCATGTACTCTTGTCTTCCTTGGTATGGAAATACGGCAAGGACCCCCAACAGGAAATGAAGAAAATCTACCCCAAAGTACTACTTATAAATAAAGAAATAATTTATTTTTTTCTTTCGGGACTTCAGACTTGTGGACATGTCTGCTTCTTCTTGAGTTGCAGAAGTAAGCATCACTTTTGTGTCAGGATAGAATGCTATGATAACAGCAAGTAAATTGCATGAGGGGAGTAAATTGCATTTGGAGACAAATGCTGTGGTTCCAAATCTCACAATAAGATGCAGGATGGCAGTATTTATTCGCTTCAGTTAATAGACTAGAATTTACAACCATTCTCCATAGTTAGAAGTTTCAGTTAAGTATATTTGTTTACTTAATGGGGAAGTTTCAATTAAGTATATTTATTTACTTAATGGCGAAGACTGAATTTCATCGTCTAGGTTCTGGCCACTACTGGGAGCAGTCAGGAAATTTAGAAATAGCTATGAATGACATAGGGCCAGTGAGCAGTATCAGCACTGGAATCTATCACAGATCTTACTTCAGGATTAGAGCCTTTCCTTGCAAATTATTTACTTTGCAATTGGGTCAGCTATCTCTTATGTTACTTCCTAGCAGCTGTTTTTTACTTTTTCAGGTTTCAAACACCGATTGTATCCTTCCTTTTAACAAAAAAGCATTGCAAACCCTTTGAGTTATTAATAAACTTGAAGATCTTTTCTTGTGGGGAAAAAAATTACTGAATATACCAAGAGAAAATTTTATTTTCTTGTAGGACTCAAGGTGGAGTCTGTATTCACAGAGACAGGCTGACAGTCACTTCTCCCGTGCTAATGTGGGTCAAGGTATGAGCAACCTTTATGCAGTTCAGCTTCTTCTTTGCTGTTTTTGAAATGGAAGTGTATTCCAAGCAATAGTGAAACTCATCATTCAAATCTAAGTAGCCTTTTTGCTTGCAGTCTGTTTCCTTTATGTGTTATTCTATCTTTGGTATGCAAATATTAATGGTATCATTTTGGTGGGGGGGGTTTGTTTGTTTACTGTCTACTATTCCAGCGTTGTATGTGTGTGTGATAATCTTTTCCTGACTTCCCCTCATTTGGAAAAAAGACCATTTTTTCCCTAATCTTTTTGTTTCATATGTTGCATACAGGTTATTTGCGCTATTTTTTTAGAATAAGCTTTGATACAGTTTGAGACATCAATTGGTTAAGTGGTTAAAAATCAATTTATTCAGTGATTCCCAGTCACTTCAAGTGGTGTTTATTTTGAAATACAACATTCTTTTCTGTTTTAAAAGAAGGCTTTCCTTGCTGCTGTGCAGATTCTACAACACTTGCTCTCACCTACCACTAGGTAAATCTGTGCAACTGGTGTGATTTGCATAGTTAAGGTATTTGGAAGGTCAAAGAAGCCACAGGATCACAGCTAGTGTGCCTCAGTAGTTGACAAAGGTTTGGTAAATTTGCTTGCAATTGATCTTTTGAACCATAGTGAACAGGACCAGTTATAATTATTGAATCAATAATATGATGATATATGATATGTGCTTAAAGTGCTAAATTGAATTAGCCTTATATTAAAGAGACTGAGTTTTCACCTGGCAGTGGGGGCAATGCTATTGAGGACGCCTAACATCTTGTATGATGGGGTGCAGAGTGCACCCTGTTAAGATTTCATAGATTTCCAAAAGTAAGAACAGAAAAATATAATCCTGCCTTGTGTCTGGCACTGTTTAGAGTGGTCTTTTAATGAACTGGAATTCTTTAACTCTTGCCTCTTATTTAGGTTTCAAAGAATGGATCTTTACGATTCAGCTTCTTCAAAGATCTCTATTTTTTTCCCCATGTGATTCACCTTGTCTTTTGTGGACTCTTCCTTAGTATATTAATTTATGCAGCTTCTTGAGATATCCAGAGTCGTTAGATTATTTTTCATTATTTGCCAATGAATTCTTATCAGTGATGACATAAATTTACTGTTTAATTCCAGAGACTGTGAGTATGCATAATTTGATAGTTTGTTACAGATATTCTTGATTCTGCTTGATTTTGTAGGCTCTGGATATGATTTTGGAAAAGATGAAGTCTTCAGGCTTTAACTTCTCCCAAGTCAAAGCTTTGTCTGGTGCTGGCCAGGTTAGTTTATAAAGAAAAATACCAGTCTTACTGTATTTCTTCGATAGAGTATAAGGTATAGTTATAGATTTCGTATAAATAATTGTATTGCAGAAGACCATAATGACATCAAGCAAGACAGAAGCTTGTATATAAGCAGCCATTAAAAGATCTGTTCCTCGAGGGAACTTAAAGCTTGAAGCACAGAAAGCAGTCACTAAGAAGGTGGTGGGAGTGGAGGATGAAGTTTACAGTGCAGTTGTTTAGATCAGTATAGTGCATAACTAGTTGGCTTCCTGTTGTTTAAATGCTTTGTACAAAGATCCTGAAATGACTGAAGTAATTTTGAATTTCAGCTTATCCAGGTGCTTGTGAAACGGGGTAGAAATAGCGAGGAGCACAGTTTTCTAAAACCTTACTAACATGCTGTTGAGTGCAGTTTTTGTTGTCTAGGATAGAGATCTGTGTAGGAACAACAGAAACTAAATGGTGATAGTCTTTGCAGAAATGACAAAGATGCTGTCCCAACTTAGCCCATAGTGCATAACGCTGCTTTTTTAAAACTCATCCTGAGATTTAGTCAGCCAGTCTCCTAGTATTCTGGTGAAATAAGGAAGTCTTTTATAACTTTTACAGATGATATTCATGGTGAGGACAGCACTGAAACAATAGCTAATTTTGACACACAAGGTTTCTGTTATTCATCTTGCTATATCTGGGACTAATTAATCAAAACTCTTGCTTTGATCTCCCTTTCATGGATTTCAGTTGAAAGTGAGCAGTGTCTGAAAATCATAGCCAATATCAAAGCTTTGTTATGAATTCTTCAGTGGAATAGAATTTAGGACTACCAAGTAATCCCAGTTTACTCAAGTGAAAAAAGGAAGTGCATTTCCAGATTTCCTGTATTCCCTTTAATTTACCCATCCTTCAACAAAAGTTGGAGGAATCAACTTGGTTGATTCTTTCAGGTAGAAAATATTTCTTTCAGAACAGTTATGCAGGTGCAAAACTAGAGATGCCTGCCTTGTGGAAAGCTGCCTGAGAGGTGGAGCCTAAATAACCTCAAAACTCTGCAGTCCTTGGAGGTGACTGGGGCTGGCATGTAACTGAAGAATCTGAGGGCTGTGCTGAAATAGCACAGAACTAACAGTCTTGACAGAGGAGCTATGGCTACAGCTCAAAGAGCCCTCAAGTGTGGCATGGTTTAGCGGGAGGTGTCCCTGCCCATGGCAGGGGGGGTTGGAACCAGATGGTCTTAGGGGATTGGAAATAGTTGATCTTCCAACCCTAACTATTCGATGATTCTATCTAATGTCATTAGCAGTAAAATAATAGTTCCCAGTAGAAGCTGCCATAGTTCAAGATCATTACCGTCTGTTGGCTGCTATGTTTTCTGGTTTAGTATATGCTTTGCTCAACCTTTTAATGCAACAGTTGATTTGAAAATGTGTATTTTTTGATCCTTAGTTTGGAGAGAGTTCTCTGTCCCTTAAAGCTTGAAATTCAGATGAATTTTGCAGCTTGGGAGGGCATCTCCAACTTCTGTTTCTGTACTTTCTGCAGCAACATGGGAGTGTGTACTGGAAAAAAGGAAGCATGCAAATTTTAAAGAATGCATCGGCTGAATTGCCTTTACATCAATCACTTCAGGTAAACATGCATAAAAGAGCTCTGAAGGGGGAGCTGCACTGTCCTTTTTCTGGTCCTTACACATTGCTTTTCTCCTTTCAAACCTTTCCTCTTGTTTGGCAGAGTTGCATCCTGCTGCAGCATAAAGTGGAATGTACTGGTTACTCCTTCAGCTCCAGGGCTTTTGACATTTCCTTTATTCCCAAATGACAGTACATGCTGCTTTAAAAGCTTACAGTTGCCAGTGGGCATCCCTGAATCTTTCTGTGTCAGTGTAGCAGCCTGCTTGTTCTTTCAGGAAATGTAATATTTTCGTAAATGACCTATAAATATTTTACTTTAAATACATAGTTGTGTTAACAAAAAGTTGTGGTGAAAAACACTGGGGTACCCATCACACCAAGTTTTCTTGCAGTGCTTGTGATTTAATTAGAAGAAATATATATATAAAGAAACAATTTACACACTTAATGTCTGAAAGGATGAAAGTGTAATGCTATGTGGAAACAAGTACATTTTGAACCTCAGCATTTTGTGTGTGTGTGTATGTTTGGTAAGTTTTGAACACAGACTTTGGTTTAAAGACAAACTTCTATTTAAAAAGAAAAGAAGACCCTTACCTTCCTTACGTCAAGAACAGAAAGGACAGCTGTATGTTGAAAGGGAGACATTAGTGCATCTGATCTGTTAATTTTGGAAATATCATGTGCAAAACTCATGGAAAGGGAATTAAATGTTCTTTGGTGATGCACTTAACATTGGTTGCATTTCCGAATGGATATGTCAGTCAAAGTAGACCTGTGGAAAGATAATCTGATTGTTTAGAGAGCAGTTCTAAAAAGTAGGGTGAAACTTGCATAAAGGGGACAGGGGCTTTGGCTGCTGGAGGAATGTACTGAGACGTTGTGCAGCAGGTTATGTCAAATAACAGCAGAAAAAGCCTGTGTTTCCATCTGGTGTAAGGCTTGGGTTAAACTTCTCACCACTGATCAGCATGCTGCCCAATGTCTGCATTCCTGTCATTACTGAGAGGAGATCAGAAGGCATGTCAGAGAACTGAACTGTGAGCTGGTACATAGGTCTGTTGTATTGCTATGACTGTAGCAGGGACTTCTTAGAGATCAGATTTACTAATAAAGGATATTGTTCATTGCAGGCTTGTTTTTCTGTCAGTAACAGCCCCATATGGATGGATTCTAGCACAGCTTCCCAGTGCAGCACTCTGGAGAAAGCCGTGGGGGGAGCACAGCGCCTAGCGAGCATCACTGGTTCTCGAGCCTATGAGGTAAAGAGCAGAGGGGAAAAAAGTCGTCAGCAGTCTTGTGATAGAAACAGTTCTGCCTGCAGTGGTACCGCAGCAGATGGTGATCAGCCATTAACTATGAAAGAGAGTTTTTTAAGGAAGTCCAACAATATTGTGCTTTGTAGTAGTCTCACAAAGGAAGGTGTGGAAAATTTAAAGTGAAATGAAGTAAATACTGGACATTTTGCTGCAGGAAGCAACTGGGTTGAGCTGCTGCATTCGGCCAGTGTTTCTGAAATACAGTGTTTGGTGGCCTGTTTCTCCCTCTGGAGCTCCTGTGTAGCCACATTTCGTTAGGGTGGCAATCCAGATTGTGCTACAGGTTTACTTTGGGTTATGATCCCGCTGTTCGTGGATTAGTGTTCTAGTTTACTCTTGCAATTAGAAGATTGGCCTTTTAATATTCTCTAAAAGCCAACAATCAGCTGTTGACCTGAGAGAAGTATTTCAGAGGTTTGAGGTGTTATCAGAGAGTACTGTCACTTGTCTCCTCTTCCTGATACCTTTTCCTGTTGTAACTGGGACAGTGAGTTATGCAGTGGGATCAGGGCTGCCTTCCAGGCATGTCAGTACCTTCCTGCTTTTACTGTTGGTTCAAGAGAATAAGGCTCTAACTTCCCAAATGGCTGATTCTGGTTTTGAATCATCATGCAAGATTTGTGGCCAGTGTTGAAAACAGACTTTGCATATCACTAGTGGTTTATTTTTAACTTGCTAAAGGTAAAGGTTACAGTGTTAGAAGTTTTCTGTTCTTTGATATAATACATGAATAAAAAATAATTATTGTTGCAACTATTATTAGCCTGTGCTGGAGTTGCTTCTTTGAGTATGAAAATTTCTGCTTTGCTCCCAATTCACCCACCTCTTAAAAAGGTACATAGGTTCGGTGGCTTACACCTTTTTAAGGATTTGAAGGCAGCAAGTGAATTGTGCTGGTTTCTGTGCACAGAATAAGTGTGATTCATTCCATTGAACTGTCATTTCTGAAATGTAAATTACGGATAGGAATGCTTTTCACATGCCTTTTCTTTTCAAAAGGTGAGCAAAATTCTCATAATGAGACTATGTGTTATAGCCTGTTTAGTGCAGATTGCCTGCTGTGCGCTGACTTTCATCATGCATCAGGCAAATTAAATATCCAAAGTGCAATGTACTGAACTCATTACACAGAGTTAATGATTATTGACTCCATTTAGAGTTTGTGTTTCTAAGCATTTGCATTTCTTTCTCAGCGTTTTACAGGAAACCAGATAGCAAAGATTTACAGCCAGAATCCTGAGGTCTACATGGAAACTGAGGTTGGCTCAACTTCAATACACTTCTTGGAAAACACAGTTGAAAATCTTTTAAAATTAATTTTGTGGGGGTGCTTTTACAAACTTTTTTACTCACAAGTGTATTGATCCCTGTGTTTGATTTTAAGATAAGTTTGGTTAGTTTATTTTTTGTTTTGTTAAATTTTTAATTGTTAGGTAGATAAAAATCAGGCATCAGATCCATCTTGAATGTTCTATTTGCCAGACTGGTGAAGTAGGCCTTAAACTAAAGTTGCTAGGGATGGGGAACCTCAATCCATTCCACTCCTACCAGTTGGATGCCAGTGCCAGTGAGAGATGCCTGGAGCCTGTAGAGGGATGGCAGGTCGGCAGGAGGGCACCTGAAGAGCACCACAAAGAAATTCCATCCCCTCCAGCCAGTAAGTCAGCTTCACTGAGGGCCCAGCTTCAGTGCTGCTGTGCAAAGTCATGTAGCATGGGGAATAATTGGGAGGAGTTAGAGAGTATGCCTGCAGGGCTACAATCTTGCTGTCATTGTGAAGACATGGTAGGATGGCTTCTGTGACTGGAGTGCTGAAGTGGAAGGATAAAGGCTTTTTAGGAAGAGCAGGCAGGGAAAATGAGAACAGGGTGTCACCCTACGTTGATGACCAGCTGCAGTGCATACACGTCTGCCTGGGGATGGACGAGGAGCCTACCAAGAGCTTATGGGATGCGATTAAGTGAGAGCAGGGACAGGTGACATATGAGTGGTCTGCTACAGGGTGCCTGACCAGGAAGAACAAGTAGGTTAACATTCCATAGATGGAAAGGAGCAGCCTTACATACATTCACAAGTTCTGTTCCTCAGAGGGAATTTCAATGACCCCAAAATCTGTTAGCGGGACAACACAGCAGGGCATAAGCAAAATCCAGGAGGTCCATGGAATAGATTGATAATAACTTCCTTCTCCAAGGGATAGAGGAACCAATGGGAAGAGATGCTATGCTAGAGCTTGTTTACACCATCAAGGAGAAACTGGTAGGGAATGTGAAGCTCAAAGGCAACCTTGGCTGAAATGACCATGACATGATGGAGCTCAAGTTCCTTAGGGCAGCAGGGAGGGTGCCATAGCAAGGACTGCATCCCTGCACTTCAAGAGGGCAGACTTTGGCCTCTTCAGGGATCTGCTTGGTAGAATTCCATGGGATAAAGCCCTGGAGGAAAGAGGAGCCCAAGGAAGCTGGATAGTATTCAAGGATCACCTCCTCCAAGGTCGGGAGTGATGCATTGTGACAAAGAGGAAGTTGAATAAGCAGGTCAGAAGGCCTGCATGGATAAACAGTATGCTCCTGGACAAATTCAAACACAGAAGGGAAGCTTACAGAGGGTGGAAGGAAGGAAAGCTCTCATGAGATCCCCTCCCTTGCAGTCCTCCGTTCAGCTCTGAGACCTCCACCAGAAGAAGGACATGGAGCAAGTCTAGAGAAGGCCATGAAGATGCTCTGAGGGCTGGAGTGCCTCTCCTGTGGGGACAGGCTGGGAGAGTTGGGCTTATTCAGCCTGGAGAAGAGAAGGCTCCAGGGAGACTTTAGAGCAGCTTCCAGTGCCTAAAGGGACTGATAAGAAAGCTGGACAAGAAATTTTGACAAGGATGAGGGGGCTTTAAACTGCAAGGGTATAGATTTATATTAAATATTTGTTCTTTCCTGTGAGTGTGGTGAGGCCCTGGCACAGGTTGCCCAGAGAAGCTATGGCTGCACCGTCCCTGGCAGTGTTCAAGGCCAGGATGAACAGAGCTTGGAGCAGCCTGATTTAGTGGAAGGTGTCCTTGCCTATAGCAGGGTGTTGGAACTAGATAATCTTTAAGGTCCCTTCCAACCCAAACTGTCCTACGATTATGTGATTTAAGACATCAGGTTTCGTTTGATCTCACCTTTGTGGAAGAAGCTTTTTTTAAAAAGGCTTTAATTTGAGTACTAATAAATTGTATTTACTGCAGTTTGAACAAAAGTTGGTAATTAAATACAGAGTTGAAGTTAACACACTCAGAACTGAATGTTTGAGTGCAAAATGTGATTGCTCTGCCACACAAAGCTAGCACCCGTGTGAATGTGTGTAGGGAAAAAGCTGCAATAAATTCTAGGCTCTTTTTCATAGTTTTTCCCTTGAGGAGTTATTTTGATTTTATTATAGCAAATGAATTGTACTGTTTAGTTTATTTCCTTCTGATTTTTAATTTTCAGAAGTCAGCTTCCAATTCCATTATTGTTTCAATTCACTGAGTCTGAAATGCAGCAGTTTGAAGCAGGTGAAAACTCCATCCAAATATAATGTAAATGAAAGAAGGACTCATGTTCTGTGGTTTGAAGATGCCAAATATCTAGACCCATGAACTCGGGCAGCTCCTGTTTTTTTATTACTGTAGTTCTCAGCAGCATTGATCGTAAATATTTTTCTGATGTTTTAAACCTCACCCCTGCGTGAAACAATTTAATGGAGAAGTGAGTTGCAAAGTTGACTCTGTATTTTGTGGAGAATGCTTAATTTTGATTTTTTTTTTTTTTATTTCTTAGTACATTTTCATTGTATAACCTTTATGGTAGCAAGGTATGGGATGAAAAAGAAACACTCATACAGTCTGATCATAAGCTTAAGACTAAATTTAGAGAAAGATATGTTAATGGGAGTGATGTGGGATCATGGAACTGAGATACAGTCAGACCAGTTTCAGACTTTGAGGGCTGGTTGCGTTGATGGCATCTTTTAGCAGTAAATGATATGCAAGATGTTTTGTTCAAGCACAGAATACCTCCACGCTCTTGGGGATCCTCAAAAATCAGTTAGGATCTAACAGTCACCATGTGGAAGGTGGATATTTTTCCTTCTGTAGGTCAGCTTGCTAAACTGGCTGGTTCAGAGTTTAACTTCGCCCTTTTCCTTCCATTTCAGGCAGCTAGTGCCCACTGGGGCACCACAGAAGGTAGGCCTTCGTTATCTAAGCACAATATGATATATTCTTGGGGAGAGATGCATGAAGAGCAAGTGCATCATTAAGTTTCCTAGCCATTATAACCACCTCTTAGAGCTCTGGCTGTAGTCCACCTTTGAATGCTGTGTGAAGCAGTGATTTTGTAATCATTAGTAAAAAACCTGTCACTGCTAGCTCACTTGACCAGTAGAAATACAATTCACGTTAGTTATTGGGTGATAGTCGTTTCTTCTGAATTAGTCAGAACACACAATAAGGAATTTGTCAGCTTTTATGCCAGCTTCTTGGGAAGAAGCAATATTTGATCACTGGAAAGCTTGGCAGTAGCCGCTTAACTTGGTGGTTCGTATAGTAGATTTGAAGTGGGAGCAAGTTCTTGTTGGATCAGTGCATTGTGACATGTGGCTGGGGCACTTTATGGACAGTATTAGAAGCCCTACAGCTGTATCTAATACATTGTGGAAACATACCCTGAGGCAGAGCTGCAGGGTAAGTTTCAGTTAAAGCTAGTTATTGCCAGCTCCTGGGAGTAACTCCTGGAAGGTCTGGGGTCTCTTCGGAGGAAGGTACGAGTTCATGTAAAGGTGCTAGTAGAGTCTTGCCAGAGCTGCTATAAAGCTTAAGGACCTATGCTCTGGGTGAACCAGTGCATAGTTTCTGGATGTTTTGCATGTCATCAACATACAGGTGGTGTCATTTGATTTTTTTTTTTCCCGTAGTGTTTTTCCTTGAAATGAGATCTGTGATACACTGAAGTTGTGAATTAATTCATGGTAACTTAGTGTGCTAATATAACTAGGTGTATTTTGCATGCTTCAGGATGCAAAGCTATTAACAACTTTTATCATGGGGTTATTTCTAGGTTGATGTCTCCTGTATTACTTAGGCAGTAAGATAGAACTGAATAATCCTTATAAGTGCATTTTTTTGTGTGCTTTCTGTGCCTAGCATGAAGCATCTAATAACATTTGCTGCTTCCAGTTTTTCAATTATTTGCTCTTGGAACTGAATACTGATGGGACTCACTATCTCGCACTTTTTCTTTCAGAGAATCTCTTTGGTTAGTAGTTTTGCAGCTTCTCTTTTCCTAGGAGCTTATGCACCTATCGATTACAGTGACGGTAAGTATGTGGGCTTTTCTTATAGTAACAATTCAAGAAGGAAATTTTCCTGTCCATTCCCACCTTACGTAAAAGAGGGACAAGGTCTCTGCTGTTTATTTTTGGTCTTTAAAATTTAATGACGAGTCCATTATATATTAAGCTAAGTAACTCCTTTCAGTTTGTTGCTACTCTTGATAGTGCTGTTAGCTGTACTTATTTATCCCTATCATACTATGATTCCTGTTTCTGTAAAATGGATCCACAGAAAATATTCTTAAATGAAATTGTATCTTTTTTCATGACTTTATGATGTATAAAAGAATGTTGAAATACCTATTTGAAATCATGAAAAAGTGTGGATTTTTAAGCTAGATGTCATGGTTTTGATATCTGTTCTTTGGTTTTGCTGGGTTTGGCTCTGAGTTGCGCAGGATGTGAACAAGATATGTATTGTGATTATTTCTCCCCCAGTCTGGAGTACGGCTCTACAACAGAAATATCTTTTTCAAAATGACTCAGAGAAAAAGAAGCATAAACCAAACAAAGGAATCCTAAACTCACTTAAAAAGAAAAATAAAATTTACCTTCCATATCTCTCTGTTCATCCTAACAAAGTGATGAGGCTAGTGTCTGTCTCCTATTGTGCGGAGAAGGACTTAGGGGCATTGGTAAATAGGAAAATGAACATGTGCCTGCAGTGTGCACTCGCAGCCCAGAAAGCCAACCCTATCCTGGGCTGCATCAGAGGGTGCATGACCAGCAGGTCGAGGGAGGTGATCCTGCCCCTCTTCTCTGCTCTCATGAGACCTCACTTGGAGTACTGTGTGCAGTTCTGGTGTCCTCAGCATAAGAGGGACATGGAACTGTTGGAACAAATCCAGAGGAGGGCCACGAGGATGATCATGGGACTGGAGCACCTCCTGTATGAAGATAGGATGAGA